>WEIU01001673.1:120114-141815 GCA_013389925.1 Aegithalos caudatus | reverse complement strand
GTGAAAAAAAAAATAGAATAAGGAAAAGAAAAAAAAAAAAAAAAAAAAAAAAAAAAAAAAAAAAAAAAAAGAGGGGGGGGAAAAAAGGACAAAAATCTTGACTTTTCATCTTTTCATCCTAATTTGACCAGGATGCTATTTTTGCTTTTTTAAAATATGAAGACTTTTTTACCAGAAGAGAGAATCCTCCCCCGTTTCTGCTCCAGTTATCACCATGATGGGCATTTTCAGATAAGATTTTGATGGGAGAAGGGGGTGGAGAGAAGTTCAGGACTTTCTGTGTTAAATTGCACGTTCTGTGCAGCTCTTGACTGACACTCTGCATTAAAAACCTTGAAACTCAGGAATTTTGAGACAGCCAGATTTGCCTGGGCCTAAACAGCACATGAAACTCAGGAGAAGGGGACAAGGTGCTCCCACAGAGCTCCAGTGGATACTGGGCTAAACTGGGATTGACACCACACAGAAACTCAGTCTCACTTCATCCCACCTCCCCAAGAACGGGAACTGCTCCTTCAGCCCCACAGCCCCTCAGCCCCACTCCATCCCCACTTCCAGAGGGTCCCAGGAGGGCAGGCCAAAGGAGTGTGGAAAGGACAGCCCAGCCACCACCACAGGCTCAGCTCCTCTCCTCCCATCTCCTTTTCCATCCCACATTTCAGTGACATTTGAGAGTCCTCTCCGATTTTAAAACACATGGATTTTGACATTTTATTACTCGCCTGTCTCAGTTTTATGGTTATTAGGATGGGTGAAAAATTAAGGTTCCTGGAGGCTCTGGAGAAAACTTCTATTTATCTGAAGGGCATGAAAAAAATGGCTCCATCCCTGGAGGTGACAGAAGAAAATTTAGGATCATCCCAGGCTCTCAGATGCTTTGCAGAATGAGCATGCCACTGTCAGCTGCTCAGCCCCAAGTCCTTTCTGCCAAACCCCTCTCTCATTTTATCCCACAGAGTGCAGGACACCCATCTGGGCTGTGGGCACACAGAGATATCCAAATTCCCATGGGAAAGACCTTGAGGGGCTGGAGATGGGAGCAGAGCTGGGGAAGGGTCTGGAGCCCCAGGAGGGGCTGAGGGAGCTGGGAAGGGGCTCAGCCTGGAGAAAAGGAGCTCAGGGGGGCCCTTGTGGCTCTGCACAGCTCCTGACAGGAGGGGACAGCCAGGGCAGGGTGAGGATCTGCTCCCACAAGGGACAGGAGGAGAGGGAATGGCCTCAAATTGCACCAGAGGAGGCTTAGACTGGATATGAGGGGAAAATTATTTCAGGATAAGGGTGGAATTGTCACAGCTGCCCAGGGCAGTGGAGGAGTCCCCATCCCTGCAGGATTTAAAAGCTGTGTGGCTGTGTGTCGCTATAGGACACAAAATGAATGACACACACACAGTTGTCAGGGCAAAAAAGAGAGAGGTTTCTTTTTCTACTTCGGTTTATATAGGTTTTGGACAATGACCATGGATTGGAGGATGAGGTTGCCACCTCTCCAACCACACTGGTCAAACTAGAAGTCCATCAATTGTCCCTCCCCAAGAGAGGAATGATTAACAAGGACAGTTTACAATACCATCACTTTGTTTACATGAAAATCTGTGAGAAACTCCACTATAAAGACACAAACCTCAGAAAGCTGAAAAAGACCAGGGGGACAGTTGTGACACCTGGGGATGTGGGTTAGCAGGGCTCCCGTGTAGGAGCAGGGAAAGGGGCAGATTCCCCTGGGATTTCCCTGCCAGCTGCATGTGCAGCCACCTCTCGGTGCAGGTGTGGCTCCAACACACCTGCAGGTCTGGGGTGAGCTTCCTTCTCCTAAGAAAGTCCCAAGAAATTCCCTGTTTTCTGGGGAGCACCTGGAAAAGCAGATCCCAAGGAGTGCAGGTGCCTCGGGCCTGCTCTGCCTGTGGGAGCCCCTCAGGGTGGGCTCTGGGCCAAGACCTCTTCCACTCTGGAATTCCTGCTGCAGGAGGAATGAGGGGCAAAAAAAGGAGAGATTTTCCTGGTGAATAAAAGGCTTTTATGTGACTATGAATGTCCAAAAGGGACCTGTGCCAGGGCCTCTCCAGCCTCACCCCACACTGGATGAGAAAAGGCTCCTGAGGAGGGGAAAACCCCAGATGTGCTCCCCCAGGGCAGGTGCATCTGTCTGAATGTGCTTTTCATGGAAATGGGTGGAAATATCCCATGGCCTGGAGCAGATCCTCTCCTGACTGCTGGTGATGTTTCCATTGGAAAACTGCTCCTGTGGGATGCAGCCTGGATTGCAGGACAGCCCATGGCACCGTGACAGCTCTCACAACAAGGAGGCTTTAGGACATGCCCATGGAATCCACAATCACTGAGGGAAGGAAAGCCCTCCAAGATCCCCATTCCAACCTTTAGCCCAGCACTGCCAAGTCCACCACTAAAGCCTGTCCTCAGGTGCCACATCCACCTGTTCTGTGGACACTTCCAAGGACAGTGACTGCAGCACTGGGGAGCCTCTCCCAGTGCCAACCATCCCAACAAAGAACTTTTCCCTAATATCCAGCTTGTCCCTGTGCCCTGCCCACCATTACCTTGGCCTCTCCCACTGCCCCATCCCCAGCCAGGCACCTCTCAGGGACCACAGGGTTTCCTGAGAGCCTCCCTGATGGATTTCAAGCTTTTCCCGTGTATTTCTTATGAAATAGGATAATAAATTAATAATATATTGTTTTGGGAAAAGCACTAAGACCGAAAGCAAACAAAGGGGAAAAGCCAAAGCAAACAAACCCACTCTTATTTTTTAAAACATTGCCAGAAGAGACAAAATGTTTCATTTTGGCTTGGACATTTTTCTATTGTGCCTTTCCTGCAATAGTAAGAAAAGCAATGAGCAAACAAACAACAGCAGGAGCAAAGCCTGCTCTATATTACTTACATTAAGTTTATTTTTTAGTCTTTTCACTTCCAAACATGAAAGAAAACGATACAAACCCCTACTGCAGGTGTTACCAGCCTTGCTCAGCCTCCAGTGTGTGGGCAGAGCTTTGGGTCCCAGGAGGGCAGGGCAGGTTTGGAGGGGAATGGAGAGGCCCAGGGCAGCTCCTCATGAGCTGCTCCCTCCTCCCCTCACTGCTGGGATTTTCCAGCTGGGGTAGCACAAGGCAGAGCCTCCAAAATCAGCTTTACTGCTGTGTGTGTTTGCTTGTGCTCTGAACTTTAACTCCCAAACTCCTCCTGAACAGGGAGCACCAGGGGCAAAGCCCAGCACTGAAGCCTCTCTCTCCTCCCAGGTTGCTCCAGCTCAGGTGTGGAGTCCAACACAATTCCTGCTGCTCCTGCCAGCCCTTTCCCAAGCTCACACACTCCAAGGACAGCTCCCTTCCCTGTCAGTCCTGCCAGAATCCCATGAGCTACAACAATTTTACACTCCCCAGGTCATGTGGGACATTTTTTCCCCAACTTTCCCTGCCCCAGTGTCCAATTAGTGGGAACAGCTCCGAGCTCCCGTGCACTTCATTGTTTCCCAGCGCACTGGGAAATGCCCTGAATTCCCCCTGAGCATTTTTAATTATTGCTACTGGAATTCATTCTCCTTCCCCTCCTGGGAGCCTCCCTCACCCCTCATCCATGTTTTCCTCTGAGGTGCCACCAGCACTGCTCGTCCCAATTAAATAAATGTAATGACTTGTGGGGGCTGAAACACAAAAATTGCTCCCACCCCATGTTTTTTGTTTGCCTACTCTGCAGAACCATTTGTGGATTCTGGCTGGTATTCCCAGCTTCTGTAATTATGGGAACTGTCACCAGTGAGCAGACAAATGGGCCTGGAAAATTAGAAATATTTGGAATTTGGCCTGTAATATTTCAGTAAGAGCCTGAACCCAGGTTATCCAAGGCATGTAAAACTGGCTGTGAGTAGGCACAGGTACAGAAGGTGTCCTGCTGGGCATGGTTTAGCTGCAGACCTAGAGCTAAAGCCCAAAATGTAGATGCTCAATTGCCCTATCCCAGGCAGAGATTAACAACAGAAAATGGACTCAATGGATCCAGGGGAGGCTCAGGCTGGATATGAGGAAAACTTTCTCATTGCTGAGTTTCACATTTTCTCAATTTCTGATATCCTTCCAGCAAAACAGGGCATCTTACCCACCCTCCATCTGCACCATGGACAAAGAACAGATATTTTCTTTGGTGAACACTCTGGGAAATGGACACCACTCCAGAGCCCCTTCCCACCAGATTAGTCTCAGGGTTAGAGGAGGAACATTTCACTTTAATCCAATCTGTTTCTTGGGGTCCATTTACTCCTTTAACACCTTTTCCTCCAGCTAAGCCAAGGTTTAAATTCAAAAACTCTCTAGGAATTAAATGAAACAACAACTGTGTGGTCACAACAGGCTTTGCTGTGAAAGCCTGCTAATGAAACCTGCTGCTGTTTCCAAAGCATTTCAGCTGGGAAATTCCCAGATTACACTTTTCAATTTATTTTGGCTTTTAATCCTCCCTACCTTTTTCTGGCTGAAATTCCCACTGCTCTTTCAAGGCATTCTTGAGTATTTGCTGTTATTTGCTCCTTTCCCTCTGAAGTGAATTTGAAGCCAGTGCATGGCATGGAAGAGCACAAGGAAACCATATGGCAGCAGCCCCTTGTTGGGAATGTGGATGGGGATGAGGAGCTGCAGGGGGCAGAGAGATCTGAGGGGAATCTTGGCACTGCAGAGGAGACTGTGCAGAAACTGCCTTTGTCACTGAAAAACTGCATTAAAGTGGCCTATCCTGTACAAGAGGAAAGCCCCAATTAGATCCAGAGGAATTGTTACAGACCTGGAAATGGGAGCAGACTGGAAAGCAGCAGGGATCAGCCCTGCAGAGGGGAGCTGTGGATCCCAGCCTGGGACAGGGGGCAGCTGCTGGGGAGGGACAGGCTCAGCTGGCCATGAAAAGGAGCTGGACATGACCAATTGTCTCCCCAGGCAGCCCTTCCCTCCTGCCCCTCACTGCTCTGAGGCCAGGCTCCCTCTCCTGCTTCTTCCCCCTCTTTTTACAGCTGCTTCCCTCCCTCTTTGCCTTCTTCCACTCCCTTTGCTTCTCCTTTTTCTTTTCATTCTCTTCCTTTCTGCTGCCTGGGTTTTATCCATTTTTAAAAATGGGCCCTGGCTGTAAAATTCACCATATGGATTATCCATTCTTCAACAGAGTGCTCCTGACATTGTGTGGAGAGAGAATACATAAAATACATTATATATATATAATATAGAACTGTGATTGAGCAAACAGCACAAGCACTTCCTTCAGAGAGTTCCTCACACCTCACTAAGGAAAAAGAGAGCCCAGACACTGAATCACAAACCTCCAGCTTCATTATAGATACAGAGGATTGGAATTCCAGTGCTGGTGTTGGTGCTGCACAGCTCCTGCCTGGGTGTCTGCCCAGCCCAGGCAGGAGCTGATGGAGCACTGAGCTGAGTAATTCCTCACAAATACTCCATTTAGGGAAAGGAGCAGCAAGAACCATTAGCAATTTCAGTGTGTCAAGGAAACTGGGCATTTCATCCAGGGGAGGGAGGTGGGGAATCAGTCACAGTGTTTTCATCAATGAGGGAAGAAAAATGGACTGAAAGAGAAGAGGAATAGTAGGGGCTTGGAGGCAGACAGAAGGCAGGAGGAAAAAAATGGAATTGAAATTTTCTTTCTCATGAGAGGGACAGGGAGGAGGGAGGGGGGAAAGGGTGGCAGCAATTAGGTGGAAACTGTGAGCTGGCTCACTTTTAGAACAACTGGTGAATACCTTTTAAAATATACTTTCAAATATATTGCATAATTTAAAAACGTCTCATAAAACCAAAAGGAGGAGGAATTTCTTCACAGGAGGGGTGGGCAGGTGGTCCTTCCCCTGGTTTTGGGAGCTGCAGAGCAGTGCTGGTTTTCCCACAGACAGCATGTGAAGCTGTCCCACTGCTATGTACCTGTGGTTTTGTACCTCATTGTATCACTGATACCAAAGCACAGCCCCCGGTCAGATGTGAAACCTAAGCAGGTGCCAAAAAATGATGTCCCTGCTCCAAAGAATTTTTGTTTGTGGACAGGTGAGACCAGAGACAGGAGAGGAGGGGAAGGAAAGAGCTGTGGGAGTGCCATGACATCTCCAAAGGACAGCCCTGGCATCCCAGGGAGCCAGCCCTGGGGCTGGGCAGCCTGGGAGCATCCCAGCACTGCTCTGGCCCAGCTGTGGGAGGGCTGGGGAGGCTGGCAAAGGGAAAATCCAGCACCCCTCAACCCTTCTCTTTGGGATGATCCCAAAGCAGCTCCATCCCTTGCAGCCACGTTGTCTGTTGTGTTCTGGGGAAATATTTCCAACAAATAACAGCAACTGAGGCTTGGAACCCTGGGGAGCTCCTTCTTCTCTCTCTGAGCTCAGCTTGGGCCATGCCCTGTGCCAGAGCTGCCGTGGCTGAGGGCTGGGAAAGCACAGGAGAGGTGTCAGGGAATTCCCTGCTCCTGGAGCAGCTGAATGTCCAGCTGGCAGCTCAGCCCCTGGACCCAGCCCCTTCCTCTGGAGCTTGGCCCCAGTTTTCATGCACAGAAACCTGAATGCTGTGCCCTGGCCTCCCCCACCCCTCAGTTTGAAGAGCATTTAATCTCAAATCTCAACTCTGTCATCTCTCTCCCATTCCCTCTTGGATCCTGCTGGCTCCCTGTTTCTTTCCCTAATACAGGAGCACATTTAGCAGCTCAGGAGGAGCTAATGGGAAGTTTTCTCCATCATTCTCCGAGCCATTAGTGCTCACATCTTCCCTCTCAGTAGGGCACATTTGTATGTTTAATTTAAGAAGGTTATCTGTCAAAAGTGATATCTCAAGGCAGCACTGAGCTGGATAAATATGTCAGAAACAATAGCTCCTGCTGAGAAGAACAAATGTTCAGAAAATTCATCCTTTGGAAGATCTCAAGACTGAGAAAATCAGACCAGAGTGGCACCCCTGTGTCACAGCCCCTGAGTGCTGCCCTCCATCCCCCCTGGATGAGAGCAGTGAGGGGCACAGGCCAGCCTGGGAGCAGGGCCTGGGCAGGGCAGCAGGGATCCCACCTGGCACATGGACTCAGCTCTTGTGGGAAATGGTCAGGGAAATGGGATTTACACACAGAAATGGTCAGGAATGGCTTTAGAACCCAGGGGTTGGGTCCTGGCAGTGTTTGCTGTCAAAGGAGCCCAGAGCTGGGTGGGCACCTCTGACAGAGAAGGGGGCAGGTGGAGATGTCAGCCAGCCATGAAGTGCACCAAAGATCAGGGAATCAGGGAATGTCCTGAGCTGGGAGGGACCCCCAGGATCACCCAGCCCAGCTCCTGGCCCTGCCCAGAGCCCCCAACAACCCCACCCTGGGCATCCCTGGCATCGCTGTCCAAAGGCTCCTGGAGCTCTGGGGCTGTGCCCATTCCCTGGGGAGCCTGGGCAGTGCCAGCACCCATGGGGGAAGAACCTTTCCCTGAAATCCAGCCTGAGCCTCCCTGACACAGCTCCAGCCATTCCCTGGGTGCTGTCCCTGTCCCAGAGATCAGAGCTGCCCCTCTGCTGCCCCTTGGGAGGATGTTGAAGACCACAATGAGGTCTCCCCTCAGTCTCCTCTCCTCCAGGCTGAACAAACCATGTGCTCCCCATAACATTTATCCTCCAGACCCTTCCCTATCCTCGTGGCCTCATTTGGACACTCTCTAACAGCTTATTGTCTTTTTTTTATATATATATTGTGGTGTTCCTGGAAGTGTTCTGGTCCAGATTTGTGCCCAGACAAGACTATTGTCTACTGGCCCAATGTCTTCTGAACCACAAGAATCCAAACAATAAATCAGAAGCACCTGTCCCAAAGAGAGAAACCAGGAATTGTGGCTGTCCCATGGCCACAGACAGACTGGAGTCACAGAAAGCCCCCTACTCCCAGTAACTGACCCTGGCATGACTGGTTTGCAGTGCTGCCAGCCTGTGCTTTCCAGCAGCCATCCCACAGCTGCTTCACTGCATCCAGCTGCATCCAACCCATCCTTCTGCATTCATTCTATCTATCTGCATCCATTCCTTCCACCTGCACCCATTCCATCCATCTACATCCATTCCTTCCATCTGCATCCATTCCACCCCTCTGCATCCATTCCATCCATTTCTATCCATTCCATCTATTTCCATCCATTCTATCCACCTGCTCTGGATTGCCTCAGCCCCTGGAGCTGTGTGGGTCCCACCTGCAGAAGGTGGGTGCAGACTCTGAAACTCCTCTGGATCCCCAGGTGTTACTGCAACAGGAAAAACCAGCCCTGGGTGGCAGAGAGCTCTCCTGAAGTAGGAAACAGCAAGGAGTGTGTGGAATTCTCTGGTGGATATGTGAAAAACTTCATCTCTAAAGCTGGCAAGAGAAGGGGACACGTCCTCCTCTAATCCCACACTAAGACAGTGGAATTAAATACCTCCACAGCAAATGAAGAAGGGACAAGGAGACTGGCAGAGATGCACAGCCCCTCCTGTTTCCAGGGCAGAGCATGATCCCTGTGACCAGTGCTGAGCAGTGATTCCCACCCTGGGGAGAGCAGGAGCAGCCCCAGGCCCAGCACACACAAAGCCAGTTTGGCTTTTGAAGACAAATCCCTTCCTCCCAAAGGTCGGCAGGCTAATGACAAGAAATATCCAAGTGAAAGGAGGCAATTGCTTCCATCAGGTAAGTGATTAAAATCGGGCTTTGGAGAGCCCAAAGGTCCCCTCTGCTGCTGTCAAAAACAGAGAGGGAAAAAGCCAGCCCTGGGCAAGGCTGAGCTCTTCAAAGGGTTCCCAGCTGCTGGGGAGCTCCACAGCCCCACTGCTCAGCAGCTGCCAAAACAGCTCCAGTCCCTCCCAGCCCTGACACAGCCCAGGGACACGGGACACTCCCTCAGCTGAAGGATGCTCCTGGGAGAGGCAAGCTCAGTGCAGGAGGGGCAGGAATGGTCTGTTTGTCCCTGCTTCCCTCCCTGGCAGCCTGGAGCTCCAAGCCCACGTTTGGCTGGTGGCAAATGCTGGATTTGGAGGATCTAGCACCAGATAAAAGATGCTGTAGGTGTGTGAGGAAAGGCATTGCAGGCTTTCCCCACTGCATCAGATGGACTCAGGGCCACCCAGGGCAGGTTTGTGCTGCTTTATCCCAGCCCAGTCACTTGTCTGCACTGCTGTCCCCTCAGGGTGCTCACTGCCTGTCCCCACAACGGCTGATTTTACCTTCCAGCTCTGCAGGAAGGTGGCCAGAGCCTGATAACAGACTGGCATCACAGCAGAAGGATGCTCAGCTTTGGATGTCATGGATGTGGAGAGAGGCTCATGCAGCTGCAGCCACTGTGGAGCTCAGGAGGGGCCCAGCCTGGTCCTGGCAGGAGCAGTGATGGGAAGGGGAAAATATCCTCCAGTGGGGTCAGAATCTCTTTCTTCCTCCAGTGGGAGCTGGGATGAGCAGTTAGGATCAGTTTGCCATGATGAGGCAAGCCTTGCCTCTTTATTTACAGAAGTGAAATAGCACCAAGGTGGAAAAATGTTGTTATTCTGCCCCTCCATGTCCCTGTCCTCTCAGACAGCTCAGTCTGATTTGTGGGCTGACACAGGAAGGGTTTGTTGGTTCCAGTGCAGTGCAGCTGCTGGGAGGGAGGTTCATTTACTGCTGCAGCTCTCTGGCAGCTGATGGAAAACTCCCAGATATTACTTCTGGGGAGACTTGCTGTAAATTGATGTGTTTTGTTATAAAATTCACATCTGCCAGGAATGCACAGCACAAGGAAAGCGGTGTCAGCACACAAACAGAATGGAAGTTATGAAATAATCAGGGCTTCTAGCAACAGTTTTAGAAGCAGGAGATGGATTGGGGTCTGTCAGAGCCTGTCAAACACAACGGGATTCAAATAATTCTGAGCTGCAAGGGGCTGGCTCAGTCTGGGGCCAGAAGTGGCAATGACAATCTGGGCTGAAGGAAACCCTTGGCCAGCCTGAGCCTTCCTCCATGCTCTCAGCTTCCTGCTGAATTTCACAGGGGGAAGTTCTTCCATGACTCCAAGCCTTGTGAATTCTGCACACAAAAATAAGACCCATGGATAATAATGAAAATGAAAGCATTTTCCTGACAGGACCATGGGCAGGGAAGAGCTGGTTGGGAAGTGTTTATGGATTTGCAGCTGCATGAGCAGCCTGGGCTGGTGGAAGGTGTCTCTGCCCAGGCAAAGGAGTGGAATGAGATGGGCTTTAAGGTCCCTTCCAACCCAAACCATTCCATGTTTCTGTGTTATAAAACTCCAGGTACTTCTCTTCTTTAACTGCATTTCCTTGTGACCCAAAGTTTCTCAGAGCAGCAGAAAAAGGGAGCTGGCTGCAAAGACTTGCAGAAAAACCTGGCTGACCAGGCAAGCAAATGCTGGATTAAGCGTAATATGGATAAATTCACATGGTGCATGTGCATGAGGACAAATGGGATGCTAATCAGCAATTCTGTATTTCTAATATTGGGCTCTGTGCATGCAGGATGGGGATCTCAAGGCTATGAAAAACTCAGAGATAACCAAAAAAAAAAAAAAAAAAAAAAAAGCAAATATAAGATTGTGAATTATTAGGGAACAAAAGAGAGAACATTTATTTTGGTGCTTTCTGCCTCTGCATAAATTCATGGCTTCCCAGCATCTCGAGAGCTGGGCACAGTCTGGGCCTTCTGTTTGGAAAAGAGAAAAGTGGAAATGAAAGATGTCCTGGGGAAAGCAGCAAAAGTCATCAAAGGCATGAAACAGCTCCCAAATGAGAAGCAGCCAAACAGATTGGGACCTTTCAGGATGGGAGAGAAAATTGGAATAGAGAGGCACAGAAGATGGAATGAGACACAAAGACAGGAGGGAGGAAATGAGTCACTGTGGTCTATTGGAATGCAAGAATTTGGGACCACAAAGTGAAATCAGTAATTGGAAGGCTCAGAACAGGCCCCAGGAGGCCCTTTTCACACATCCCAGAGCCCCTGGTTCAGAACAGGTCTCAAGAGACCTTTTCACACACCCCAGAGCTCAGCTGGGGCTCTTCTCCCTGCAGGAACCTGCAGAGAGGAAATTTCAGATGGGTTCAAAAAGCAGCTGGGCAAGTTCACAGAAGAATAACCCACTGAAGGCCTTTAAATTCAACAAAAAGCTGAGCCAGTGGCTCGGGGAGAGCACAAGCTGCATGTTCCAGGCTCTTGGGACAGGGATCAAAGGAGGTGTCCCTGGATGTGCTCCCTCTCACTGGCAGAGGCAGACACAGCTCCCATCCAACACAGCTGAGCCTAACTGAGAGAGCCCAGGAACGATCTCTGATGTCTAAAAGCACTTTAATACCAATTTCTCTCCCTGTGCTCAGGTTTTAGGCTTGCAAACATCCTCTGCTGTTCTCTCAGCAGTGATTTGGGCATGAGCAAGGATGGGGGTGTGGGATGGAGATGGGCAGGGAGAGGTGGGGCACAGCCCGGGCTGTGGGGCAGCATCTCCCCTGCTCTTCCCAAGAACTTCTCCAGCCCCCATGGGGAGCACCTGAGCCATCCTTTGGCCTCCTGAGCTGTAAGCAAAGCTGGGCACAGAAGTGAATATCATGGGGTTGCCAGGGTTTATTGGGCAGGGTAATGTGCTCCTTGTTTCTCCCTGCAGAAATCCAGCCTCAGCCTGGGGTTTTACATCCCCAGGGGGTGAAGGGGGAGTGGGAGAAGGGGAGAGATGGGAAACAATAATTCATTTAAATACAGGTTTTAATCAAACCCTGTAAATTACCCTAAGTGATGTTTTAACAAGACACAATTGCAAGAGCTGAGCAATGTTTCTGTCATTACTCTGCAATTGTGGGTTTGTTTTTATTTAACAGCCAAAACACAGGACTCAATTTACAGGGCTTTAGCCATGGTAGATGAATTTTTATGGGATAAATTCACACTCCAGCTTTGCTATCAGGTTGCAATACGAGGAGCTGGGCCTTTTTATTATTATTAGACCAGGCTGTCAAAACCAGTTATACTGCTCTCCTAAAACTGGATGCAAAATCACTTGCCTCTGTGCAGCATCAATAAAAATGGGGCTTCTCTTACTGCTAGAATTCAGGTTATTTTTTATTTTAGTCATGTCAGGAAAGTAGGATCTCAGTCTCAGCTTCCTCTTCTTTCACCCCAACAAAGTCAATCCTACAGAGGCTCCTCAGGCAGAGCAAACTGGGGCTGGCTTTGCACAGAACCTGAGCAACCACAGAAGGGGAGGTTTCTGGAGCTCTCTGGCCCAGGATCCTTCTCCAGGCAGGATCAGGATCCACATCAGACCAGCTCAGCCACGACTTTACCCAGCTGAGCCTTAAAAACCTCCATGGACAGTGATGCCCTGGCCTCTCCAGGATTTGTCCCAGGGCTGCACTCTCCTCACTGTAAAAAATGAGTTAAAAGAGAAATAGGGATAAAAAATGTCAGCATCTTCTAAATAATATTTCTACTCTTCATAACACCTCTCCTGGTGCAAAAACCAACTGCAGAGGGTTGCTGGGCTGGAACTGGGAGCAGGAGAAGAGGAAGGAAAACTTCATGTGGTTGTGTCAGGCAGCAAGTGGAGGGCAGGTGCCTGGGGCAGCTGGGGAGGTCAGAATCAGCCAGGGGAGCTGGGGTTACTGAGTGGGAACTCAAACCTGCCCCCCAAAACTCCACCAGCAGAGACCTGGTGTGGGCAGGGCAGCACAGGAGCCGAGCTCAGAACACAAAGCAGTGTTCAGTGAGAGGTTCCCACCTCCCTGCCTGCACAGACACCAGCCCAAAAGCAGGGAATCAGCTGGAAATCAGTGCTCAAGGGTCTGCAGTGTTGGCTGCCTTGAGAGTGAGGAGCACCAGGGCTGATCCATCTTCTTCCCTTCCACACAATTGGCTGTGACCTGAGAATCACAGAAAGGCTTGGGTGGAAGGGACATTAATGTCCCCCTCCCTGTCCCATGGGCAGGGACATTTCCACTGTCCCAGCTGTCCAGCCTGGCTTTGGGCACTGCCAGGGATCCAGGGGCAGCCACAGCTGCTCTGGGCACCCTGTGCCAGGGCCTGCCCACCCTCCCAGGGAATAATTCCTGCCCAAGATCCCACCTTTTTCACCCTAAGGGCATTCCCCTTGTCCTGTCACTCCATGCCTTTGTAAAAACTCCCTCTCCATCTACCCTGTCAAAGGCATTATCATTAATCAAATTAGGTGTAAGAACCTAAGTAAAAATGTGCATAGTAATTTATGCAGATTGCTGCATAAGCTCTTAAAATGCTGGGCTGAGGAAAAAACCAAATCAACAACACAAACACAAAATAAAACCTGCAGCTTACTCTGCTCTAATTAAATCCATCCTGCTCTGCCTGCAGGTGCACAGACCCTCCTGTTCATCTCTTTCTGTGATCAGACTCTGTGCAAAATGACAAATTAATAATTTGAATAACAACAGTTCAACAGGAACAGCCTGATTACAAATCTTGATAGAAAGAGGTATTGTTGCAGGAGTGGTTTCTGTTTAAAATGCAGTAAATCAGATGTCTCTGAAGGGAGGGAAGTGCAGTTTAAAAACTTATTTAAATGAAGGAATGGTAAATAGGAGAAGCAGTGCCCATTTCTCTTATTATATGGGTACAATCCAGCAACAGAAAAACCTCAGCAGAGGAGCTGCTTCAATTTACTGTTATCAGAGGGGATTAGGGCTGAAGATCCCTGATAACCACAAGAGCTTTCCTGTGTTATTAACTAGGCTTGGCGATATTTTTCCTCCTTTAGAACACAAATGAAAAACCTCTTCATTTGCAATGCATGTTGGATATTTCCTGCTTTAATGCAGCATTTCCACTGCAGCACCAGCAGGAACTTCTGCTCCCACTGTGCTGCCCAGGAGCCAAGGCCCAGTGGGCTCAGGCTGCTCCATGTGTGAGAACCCAGGGAGTGAGGAGCTCCTCCCCTGGCCCAGTGCCTGAATCCCACCCTGGACCCACAGGATGTGGCCCTGACATTCCCAAATTCATTCCCAGTGTGGAGCAAGGAGAAGAAATCTCTCTGCTGTGTGATGGAGTTAAGGGGGTGAAGCAGCCTCTCCTGGGCCAGCACTGCTTTCCCTATAGAATAACAGAATTATTGGGGTTTGAAGGGACCTGAAAGATCATCTCATTGCAAGGAATAGCTGCTTTTGTAGGATGGCCATGGAAAATGCTCCAAGGGGCACTGCTGCAGCAGGAGCAAGGAGGTGCCAGGTCCCTCCCACCCTGCTCCAGCACCAGGAGGAGCTTCCAGGAGTGAAGGTGCTGCTCTAGGGTCCAGCCCTGCTGCCACCAGCCCCAGGGCCCTTCCTGCCCCATCCCCAAGCCCAGAGGTCACCTCTGGATGCCTTGGATTGAGTGGCAGCCCTTGGGAGCCTGTGGATTTACACCCTGGAGCAGCACAGACCTGCTCCAACTGCACTGCTCCACGTTGGCTGGAGTTCTCCCCTTCCCTCCACCCAAGGGGACTACAAGAAAAATCTACATGAAGGGCAGAAGCCTTTGAAACTCCAAAGGGAGTGAGACTCAGAATAGCTAAAATCTTTCTTTTCTCTGCCTTGCACAGCCTGGATTGTCCCTTATCCCAAACCTTCCCAGGGAAGAGCACACACCTTACTCAGCCTTTACAAACCCTTACCCATGTCTTTGTCAGGACTCTCCTGGCTCCCCTGACAAGGAAAATCCATGGAAATCTGGAACATGTCACGAGCTCTGCATACCAGAGAAGCATTAACTTTATGTAAGAGAACAAGAGAGGTCCACAGCAGCCTCCCTGCTGCTCCACAGAACCATGACAGTTCTCCACAAAAACCCCTTTCCTTGATGTGTCTTTGCCATTCAGATGTAAAAGTTGAAACACCTGAGGGTGGTGCCCTGACTGACAGAAGAGGCAGAATTTCATGTGTTTAAAGATGAAAATGGAGAATCACAGAACCTGGAATGGTTTGGGTTGGAAAGGACCTTGAAGCTCATCTCGCTGCAACCTCCTGCCATGTGCAGGAGAACCTTCCACAAGAGCAGGGTGCTCAGAGCCCCATCCAACCTGCCCTGGGACACTGCCAGAAGGACATCAGCAGCTGTTTGGGACAGGGGAGGGGGGTTAACAACTAATCAGCTCCCAAAAAGGTTGGAGCACAACTGCTGCCCACACTGGAAGAGGGCACACACCCAGAGCCACTGGCCAGAGAAAGTTTGGGACAGACAGGGATGGACACGGAGCTGGAAGGGTCCCTCCCTGCCCAACCCACCCAGCATCAGCCCTGGCACCTGCTGTGGCTCCAACCTCAGGCTTGGAGAGGAGGGGAGATGGGGCAGGAAGAGGTGGGCAGGGACCACCCCCTCCAGGAGCCTCCTGGACACTGCAAATGAACAGGAACAGATCTCCTTGGAGGCAAAAAAAGGCTGGATCAGCCCCACTCAAGGCTCTGTTAAACAGCTCCTTCCCAAGGTGTCTCCTCATGGAACATCCTCTGTCAGAGCAAGCACAGGCTCCTAATTAATGAAGTGTTAATCAAGAGAGCAGGAGCAGGAGCTGTGTGGATGCAGCAGCCTGGGAGGCCCAGGGCTGCTGGGGGAAGGATTGCTCCAGAGCCAACTTAATTTAGGAGCTCTGCAGCAAAACAGTGGCATAAACAGGAGCTGGACACGAACAATTAGCAGGAGCTCATTCCAGAAAAATGCAAAATACGGATTTTTTTAATCCCTTTTATGTTTCCATCTCTATTCCCACAGCAGCTCTATTAAAAAGATGATGCTCTACTACAGAATGTGGTGTTAAACAAGGCAATTTGCTGAAAGGCTCTGGCTCTGCTCCTGTGGCTGGGGCCTGGGATTTTGGGATGTGCCTGGCTCTGAGCTGGGTTTGAGGGATCTGTCTGCACCTCCCATGGTGGACTTCCAGCCCCAGGTCACTCATGGCACTGGGGCAGGGTGGTCCTCTGCCATTTCCACTTGTTTTCAGGTGATTTTTCTCACTGTGGCAAGGTGAATTTTCCATGGGAGGGGCTGATGAGACTGGGGTGCAGCCCATATTCCTCCCCAGATAATGAGTCCTGGCTGTGTGTTCATAAAAACATTCATAAAAGCCTCTGGTGCTGGATCCATGGGGTTGTGAATTGTCTGGGCTTCATTTTTCTCGTGTAACTGAGGGGATATTTCATGTCCTTTGGGGATTATCAGGGAAAGCCAGCGTTTCACAGGGAATCCAGCACTCAGGGAGGAAGGTGACAATGGAAGGAGACCCAGCAGCCAGACCCCATCCAGGGCACAGCCATCCAGGCTTGGGGACACAAAGTGCAAGATTCCTGTCTGTCCTCCAGCACTGCAACATCATCCCTGCAATTCTCTCATGAGCAGGAACAAGCCCAGAGAGGCGAAGAAATAAATTGTGCAGACAACTTAGGGGGGTTTAAGCTGTAGCATTAAAAATTTATCTCTCAGATTAATGCTCACCTGCTGTCCAGTCCTGTCCAGCCCCTTGGGTATCACAGTTCCCTTTTTAAAGGTCAATTTTCTCCACAGGCCAGGCTGGAACAGGGTGTGTTCAGAGAGCTTAATTAGATATGTGCTGCAGAAATGGTGAGAAACAAACCCCTGGATAACTCTGTCCTCATGTCCCTGGGGCTCCAGCTCCTTTCCAGCTGGCCTCTCTTATCCAGGAGGTGAGAGATACAGCCTGGACTTGGGGAGAGATCACAGAATCATTGAATGTCCTGAGCTGGACCCCCAGGATCACCCAGCCCAGCTCCTGGGCCTGCCCAGACCCCCCAACAACCCCACCCTGGGCATCCCTGGCAGCGCTGTCCAAAGGCTCCTGGAGCTCTGGCAGCCTCGGGGCCATGCCCATTCCCTGGGGAGCCTGGGCAGTGCCAGCACCCAGTGGGGAAGAACCTTTTCCCAATATTCTTTGGTTCTCCTTTGCTCCAGGGACTCTCACTCCACCAACTTTTGCAAGGAACTTCACAGACCTCCTAAAAACCTCTTTTTAAGGCATCAGCAGCCCCATGTTGAGGCTGAAGGTGTTTATAAACACTTAAAACACTTAAAACCTGATTTAAACCACTCAAAACACTTGAAAAGTGTTGCTTACACATCTCTGTCAAGGTTCTGGATCCTTGCTGGGAGATCCAGAGCAGCCCCATCCCACCTGCCTGACCCCTCCCATGACTGAGCCACAGCTTTTCACAAAACAAATTCCCATCTACCTCCAGGTGTGCCCTTAAATTCCCATTCCAAGGCTGAACACCAGCCAAAATGCCCCCTGGACCTGATGCCAAAAGCCTGGATGGAGGATGGAAAATGTTGTTGCTGTGTCATGATTTCTGATGAAAAATGATTCCCTTGGGAAGCTCCCCACCACATTTCACTGCTCCCAGCTGTGAGGCACCCAGCACTGCCCTGCAGGAGCCAGGAACATCAGCACAGCCACAGGTCCAGCTGGTTTTCTGTTGGGGAAGATGAAGCAGGGAAGCCTTACAAATATGATTGCTTGGCAAAAGATTATAAGAATATACAACCTACATCTGAAATAGAAATGCAACCAGCTTTGAGCTATAAGGAGCCAAGTTACTGTGTGGCAGGAGGACAAAGATTAAGCTGAAGGCAAGATTCCTGGGACTGGGCAATTCCATAGCAGACAAAGGGACACCAAGGGGGAGGGGTCCTGCCAAGGTGGCAGGAAAAGGGTTTAGAAATTAGCTTTTAGTGTTTAGAATGTAGCACGGTATGGTGATGTAGTAGTTCTTATAGGCTGTATGTAAATTCTGTAGGATTTGTGTCTTGTACTGGTTGGCTACTGTAAATTAGAATATTCAACACAGAAGAAGATAAAATGCACTGTAACAGGAAATTTTCTCTCTTTTGGGCACACTTCAGGCTGTGGCTGGCAGCTTTAAGCAAAGCTCTTGCACCCACGACCCATGCAATAAACCACATGTTCCAAGAGCTGCCCTGCACTCCAGAGATCTCTCTCAGCCCTGGCCCTGCTGTTCTTACAGTTTTCCATGGGATAAATGCATGGAAAGAAAGACAAGCATGCAAACAAGCAGCAGTTCCTGCCAACACCCCCCAGACTGCAGCCTGGGAGCACTTCCCAGCTCCTTCCCTCTCCCACTTCTCTTCCCTGAGGGGCTCAGGATCATCACCCAGTGCTCCTGGCCCTCAGTGTGAGTGGCCAGGCATGGAACAGAGAGGAGAGGATGAGGAGGGCAGCAGCCAGGGGAAGTCTGGGCAGGCAGACAGGATTTTCATCTGCTGCCCAGTGCCCAGGTCAGCACAGAGCCCTGGGGCCCGAGGCTTCCCTGAGCTCTGCTGAGGGTTCTGACTCAGCCCCTCACCTCTGTTGTGCCCTGGCTCTGGAATTCAATAATGTGCTTTGGGAGCTGTCAGGAGCTATAGGACTTGTGTTCCTGCCTGTTTTCCTGCAGGTTGAGAAATCCACCTGAAATCTAATACAAGGGAGGGAATTTTATTATGGAGCAGGAATTCTCTGCCCTCACCCTGCTGAGCCCTGCTCTTTCACTCAGCCCAGCCTCCCAGCAAGAGCTTGGAACAAACTCAGGAGAGGTAAATCACACAGGTACCACAGAGCCTTGGAGAACAAGGACAGGATTGTGTTGATGTTTTGTTTGTCTTTGCTGATTTGTGTTCCCAGGGGCTGAGCAGGACTTAATCCCGGATGATCCTTGTGGGACCCTTCCAGCTCAGGATTCTCTGTCCCCACAGCAGGTCCTGAGGGAGCCATCAGCTCCTGGAAGGTTCTGGATGGACATGTGAGCCCTCTGCCCTTCCCCACGTGTGTGCTGTCCTCCAGCTTCCCCTTTCCCCATTTCTTTGGGAAATCTCACTGTGCAGAGCAAATCCTCAGGGGCTGGGAGGAGGAAAAGCAGCCCCAAACCCAGGACAGCCCCAGGCCCTGCAGGGACCATCCTTCCTGCAGATGTGCCCATGTGCTGCTCACAGTGGAGCAGAAATGACAATATTACTTTATACCTGTGGATATGGAGGTATTTGCTCACAAAAATATCACCCAGCTCCTTTACTTAGGGTCCAGGCCTGAGTTTTGCATTCATATTCTCTGAAAAAGCTGGGAAATGTCAGCTTTTCAAGGAACATTAGAGGACTTCAAAGCCAATGATCCATTTTTGAGATGGACATAGTGGAGCAGGACCAGAAAAGAGCCACAGACAAACAATTCCCAGATTAGCAAAGAGCATTAACAAACACCCAATATTTTTAAATAGCAAACATGCGACACAAACTGCTGGCAAAAACAAACTCATGAGCAGGAGAAGTAGCCAAATTCATTAAATAATTTCTCCATTACATTTTATTCTTCCTTCAGCTCTATTAATTGTTCTAGAACAAGATCTATGCAGCCACAATAAAGGCTGAATTATAACTATATGTCAAAAAGAAGTGAAAGAATGTAATCCTCCCACAAGCATTCAATCAGTGGAAGTAATCTATAAATACAGTGCTGAGTTGTATAATTGCATTGATAAACTTAATGCAGCAGGCTAACAGCAAACACTCACAATTAGCTACTTATAAATGAGCCAAGGATCAATAACCACTCACTGAGCTCAGTGAGCAAAATATTCCAAATATTATTGCTGTACTTAATCCAGGAGTTTGTACAAGAACAGCAAATTTAGGTACTTCCTGATTTATTTCCTACCCACCAGAGATCTGCAGCATTGAGACAGAGGTGGTTTAGCAGCCCTCCATGGATTTGTCTCTCCATCAATTTGTTTAATTTTTGAACCAAGGGAAACTTCCTGAATCTGCAGGAGGAGTTTCCCAGCTGACAGTGCCTGTGGAGCCAGAGGAGCCTTCTCTGTATCTGGGGTCTGTCACCCAGGAAGAGATGCTGAGAGAGACAATGAAATGGCTTCCCTTTTCACCATCTACAATCAGTAAGGATTTTACTGCCCTTTGCAGATTTTTGAGGCGTGAATTTTCTAAAAAAAAAATTAAAAAAAAAAAAAGTTAAATCCATCCCTATCAGACCACATTCCACCATGTGTCTCCTCATTGCAGCCTTTGGAACAGGCTCCACCCAGCTCCCTGCTGCAGATGGCAGGCAAGTGAGTGCCTGGACCTTTCCAGCTCCTTTTTAAAGCTGGCAGCAGAGCTGTCACTGCTCAGAGCAGGCTGGAGCAGCAGATCCCACCCCAGAGCCCAGCTCCGGTACCTCCCCCGATCCTGGGATGCCCCCAGCTGTCCCTGGCTGTCTGCTGCTGCTCATTTTGTCATTTTCCCTGTCCCCTCACCCAGAGATGCCCCAATCCAAGACAATTCCTGTGCAGGGAGGCTCTGAGCTCCCCCAGCCTCCCTGAGTGCAGATGCAACTCAAGCCCTGTGTGTTCCTGCTGTGCCTTTCCCTTCTCTGAGCCTCCTTTTACACCTGGGTTGGCAAAGGTCTTAGGGGTTGTCAGAACAATTTGCAGCTCCTGAATGCTTTTTTAGGGTTAGAGGCTTTGTAAGCTGGTCCTACAACTTTTTAACCTTTTTTAAGGGGCTGTCTACTCCTGGTTCTCCATGCAAGCAGTGTTTGCATTCTCTTCTCAATTCCTTATCTAGATATTACTGCTGTTTTTCTGAAGTTGTTTTCATACTCTCACAGACTCGATGTTTATCCATGCTTTTTGGATTTTAGTTTGAGCATCCCAGTGGGAACAGAAGGGCTGTGGATTCTGGAGGGGATCTTCTTTTCTAGGGGAGTTTGTCATGGAAAGGGCAGGGCTTGGAGCCTCTCCTGCACCTCATCCAATCCCCCTCACCTTTGGCATGGCCTGATTTATGTTTTGGACATCCCTGATAGTGGACCATGCAGTCAGAACACCTCTGCAAGCAGACCCTTGCACAAATAAACAGGCAAGACTCTGAAAATGCATCTCAGTTCCTAGGCAGAAAAACTGGCCTCAGCTTTTCAGGACCTCAGCCCTCCACAGTCACCATGGGAAGTGATTTTATTCTGCCAAGATTAGCTATGGAAGAAAAAAACCCAGCCACACTCTTCTTATTGCACAGATGAAGTATTTGATGACTAATTTTGGTGATGTGTACATCCAGTTATGACTTCTGCCTGTACTCCTAAGCTCAGGAAGGCAAATATCCCAGCAGAGATCAACCATCAGATATTTAATGTACTTGGAGCTGCTGTCTCTGTTAGGAGTGCATGGCAGGAATGCCTCATTTCTGGGGGTGCTTTCTGTCAAATGCTGTTTCAGGTGCTCTCTCTGCAGCAAGGTTGGATTCCCCATTTTCCCTTGGCAAGTGCAGATTCCCTGGATCTCCCAGTGCCAGCCTGACAGGCAGCAGGATGTGTGTGCAGAGAATCTGAAGTGGCAGCTCAGCCACTCACCCACCTGAAACATCCCTTCTCTTCCTGAGAACAGCAACCAGGGTTCTGCCATTTGGGGTTCCCCAGTTTGCTCCCACCACAAAGCCAAGGGCTCAGCCCAGCCACAGCCCTACTCCTCCCTGGGAGCCTGGAGGCAGCTGAGGCAGGGAGGGGATGATGCCTCAGGGGTTGTTAAGGGTAAACACCTGCCAGGAAAAGCTGGAGCTTCCCTTGGAATGGAGAATGTAACCCCCTCCCTCTGAATTATTATCATTTTCAAATTAAGGGGCTCTCAGGCAAAGAGATGGGAGTAGGAATAACAGTTATTCACTAGGAATACTAAAATAAAAATGTA
>WEIU01001673.1:80309-120085 GCA_013389925.1 Aegithalos caudatus | reverse complement strand
TCAGAGCCAGATTGGAGAGAGCTGGGCTGCTGGGCTCCTCCCCTGGCTGCAGCCT
This sequence comes from Aegithalos caudatus, assembly GCA_013389925.1. NCBI lineage: Eukaryota > Metazoa > Chordata > Aves > Passeriformes > Aegithalidae > Aegithalos > Aegithalos caudatus. The sequence continues at coordinate 120,030 of WEIU01001673.1, read as the reverse complement.
CTCCCCCTGGGATGCTGGAATTGTCTCAGGCCTGCAGTGAGCCTGGCTGGCCCCTGAGCAGCAGAGATCCCTGCAGGGAGGGGGGTCCTGGCAGGGATAAAGAAAACCCCTCCCCAGCTGGTTTAAGAGCTGGAGATAGAACACAGACTGCTGGGGACAGCCTGCACTGCAGCCTAAGACAGATGGTTTTAAACTATAAGAGGAGAGATTTGAAAGTTCTTCCCTGTGAGGGTGGGGAGGCCCTGGCACAGGTGCCCAGAGCAGCTGGGGCTGCCCCTGGATCCCTGGCAGTGCCCAAGGCCAGGCTGGACAGGGCTTGGAGCAGCCTGGGACAGTGGGAGGTGTCCCTGCCCATGGCAGGGGTGGAACAAGAAGAGCTTTCAGCCCCTTCCTACCCAAACCATTCAGTGATTCTATGAAATTTTCCTGTTCTCTCTCCCCCATGCAGGGCAGAGCTTCCTCAGGCTTTGTAGCAGGTTGACTATGGGTGGGTGCCAGGTCCCCACTCCATTGCTCTGTCCCTCCCTTTCCCACTGGGACAGGGTAGAGAAGGAGCTGGAGCACATCCAGCAGGGTGAGATAAGGCAGCTTTATTACAGTACAAGACAGAAATAAGCAGAGATCTGCACACACAAGAGCTAAAGAGGAAAAAAGGTCAGTCTCTTCTTCCCATCAGCAGTGGTGTTCAGTGGCACTGGGTGCAATTCCAGGCTCTCCTGGCTGTGGGCAGAAACCCACTCCCCATCCTTCATCCTGCTGCCATTCCTTCCCATCCCATCATGGACCAGGAATGAGGGCAGAAACTGGCCAGGGAAGGGCTTGTGGCCATCCCTCCTGGAAAGTGTGTTCACAGCCCTGGCTGATGGAGTGGGAAGGCAGCTGGGGTCAGGCTCAGGCTCTGCAGGCTCCTCAGTGGGATGAAGGGAGGCAGCAGGACCAGCCTGGCACAGAATCCACTCCTGTGCCACTGAGTCCTCTTGGGAGAAATTCACGGGCTGGTAACGGGCCCCAAGTGGGGAACAAGTGTCATTCCAGCTGTAATGAAAGTGCTTTAGTCCCCAAAAAAACCAAACCCAGCTTTAAAAAGAAGCATGAGATGGATTCATTCCAGGATTACTCAAATACCTTGCTTTGGGGGAATATCCTTCACTTCTCTTTTAACTTTAATATCACATTAGAGACTGCTTGCTGGGATGGTGGAGACTGTATCCTGAATACTTTATTGCCAGGCTCTGAGAGCTGGTGGAGTGTTTTGGATAATAGAAATGAATAATGTATCATGCATTCATTGCCTACCAGACTGATTTGTTTACTAATAATTTAGTTTAAAGTACATTATTGTTTTACTACTCACACACTGATTTACTTCCTAACATTGACTAAACAGATATCATTAAACAAGAATAATTTTTAACTCTAAAAATATATTGTTTACAATTTGCTCCTTAGAAGGCAATTGGTCTCAGCTGCATAAATTTCTCTCCAGGGCTGTGTGTCCAAAGTGCTCTTTAAGCCACCTCTGGGATATTTCCAGACTTTGTTTGGTACCCAGGGCTCATTCCAGCCCTCATAGCTCAGCTCTTCAGCAGAGGAGCTCGGTAAAAACAAGAGGAGCCCATCATTGGCAGAGCCTCTACAAGACACTGTCACAGAAGCAAAGCCAGAGGCTCCATGGAACTTCTCCTGGAGTGACTCTTGTTCCTGGGAAGAGCAGCACCTGCATCATCCCAGATTCCTGCTCACAGCTCTGCACTGCAGCACCCCTCACACGTGGGTCCTCCAGCAGGCTTTGCAACAATTGTGGTGTTTAGGAAATGCAGAAGCAGAATCTTCAGCCTTTGAAGCCTTTCACTCTAGCTCAGCCTATGGAATGAACCCAGAGGCTACAGCTGGAGGGAGGGAATGAGGTTTAGGATTGTTGCTAATAACCCTGACACATTGCAGCCATTCCACTGGAGCTCAGCTGACTTTGTACTGATGCCATGAAGGAAAAGATCTCTTAATCTGAAGTTTCATTCCCTGCAGGATCAAGGCTGCTAAACTCATCCCTGATCCTTGCAGTTATTCCATATTTGAGGTCCCTGGACCTGTGGAGGAAGGTGAACCAACTGGGGCTTCCCAGCACAAACCAGAGGAGACAGAAGAAGGGGAGGATGCAGAAACACTCTAAAAAATGCTGCAAAGAAAGAGACTGAGTGTTTTCCATGTGTGTGGATGGTAGGAAACCACTCATTTCAAATACGGTCTGGAATTTTCTTTACTCATCAGGAACTTTAAAAAAAAATGTTGCAGGCAGTAGAGGACTGGGGGAGATTGGTGCAAGGCCAGTGAATCCTTCATGGGAGGCTGCAAGAAGTGGCTGGACCAGCATCTGTGGGGTGAGATGGGGCTGACTGGTGGGAACCTGCCTCAGCTCCAAACTTGGCTACAGCTTTTTCCCAAACTCCTGCATTCCTGGCTGGGGAGCCCAGCTCTGGATCTCTGGGGTGTGGGAGTGTCAGTGCCTCCAGAAACCTGGCTTCCAAAGGAAACAAATGTACTCTAAATTATTTACACCTTCTGTGCTTATATTTGAGTAATTAAAATGATGCTGGAAGAGGGATCTGGATGGATTCACTGCTGGGGATATTTGGCCTCCATCTGCTCCTACCTGAGCTCTGAGATGGGTTTGGAGGAAGGGGAGGGGTCTGTGCTGTGTGGACATCCTTCTCTCGAGGTAAATGGGGTCAAAGGATGTTTGCTGGAGGTGGGAAATTACTTTTCAACTGTTAAATTGTGACAAAGAGGCACTGAGGTGTCACAAACCCTCGGAATTGGCTCCCCAGCCAGACTTTGCAAGTCCTCCAGAGAGAAAATCAGCACAAGATGTTGGGCTACAGAGAGCCCAGAGCAGGCAACCTTCCTTTAAGTTTCCCCATAGACTTGGAGGAGTTAACAGTGTCAGAGCAGAGGGAAGCATCCCAACGTTGCTCTCAAGGATAAGAGCTGGGAAGAGATTGCAGAGCTTACAGGATGAGAGAGAAATTAAAGTGCAGCACACAAACCCCCAATATCCCCGCTGCAGGCTCATCCACATGGTGAGACCAATCTAATTTGTTGGACTCTTTATTCCCAAAGCCTCCTGAGACCTTGGAGTAACAGAATGAAGCTCCCTGGGGAGAAAAGAAAGTTTCCAGCCCAGAGGAGCAAAAGGGATGTCACGCTTATTAAAAAAGAGAGAGGGGACAGCAACACAGGAGGAAATCCTGGGTGCCTCCAAGCCCTGCCAGGCAGATCCCAGAGGACAGGTGTTGTCAGAGGTTGGATTTTACTGAAACAGCTCTGATAACACCAAAGCAGGAGCCCTGTGTGGGGGCAGTGGTGGGAAAGGCATTGGTGCAAAGGTGAAGCAAGAGCTGATTTTCTAAAAAACAACCTGTCCTTGACAGGCAGCACTCCCTTTGGAGAGATCATCCTGGTGTGCTCCAGGTAGCTGTGGAGGAGAAACAGCCCCGGAAACACAGAGCTAAGGGCTGGGGTGCTTCCTGAGCCATGGGGATAAAGGAGGGATGTGCTGGAATGTGGGAATGAGGTGGGCAGGAGGGAGCAGCCTGGAAGAGGTGGAGGAAGTCCCCAGCCAGCAGAAATATCCAGAGGTTTGCTTGTGGGCCAGCTGGTGTGGGACAGAGAGAAAAACAATCCAGGCTATGAGAATGATTTCCTCAGCAGGCTGAGGAATCAGACCTGCCATGGATCCCAGGGGAAGGGCTGGCTGGGCAGCAGCCCCTGGCACATCTCCATGAGCACTCCTGGGAGCTGCCATGGAATGCCCTCAGTGCACAGAAGGGAATCACTGCCTGCCCTGCAGACCTGTGTGATTATACACAGCCAGGGGATAGCCAGAGCCTCAAGGTGATTGTCCAAGGATTTGTGACTGTCCTTTCCCAGAGCTGTGAATCCAGCTCCATGTGTGCTGGAGATCCATGGACTCTTGTTCCAAGCCTTGCCCAGTAGAGTTTCTGATCCCTCACAGCCTCTCTTGCACCCCTGGTTCAGTGTCTGACCACCCTCAGGATGATTTTCTTTTCCCTCTCTGTCTAACAAGGATTTCCCCTGGTCCCACTCGTGGACTCTGACCTCTCCCCCAGGAGCCTCTGGAAGTGCCACCTCCTCCTGTCAGATTATGATGAGACCTCAGCTTCCCCTGCTCTCCTGCAGGCTGGACACACCCAGTCCCCTCAGCCTCTCCATCCATGACCATTTTGATGGCTGGACCCACTGGCCTTGCACTGGGATCCAAGAGGGCAAGGATCCCTTTCCTGGCCATTCTGCCACCCTCACTAACAGCTTTTATCCCTCACTTGTCCACCAGCAGCCCCAGCACCTTCTCCTGCAAATCTTTCCCTGGACCCAGCAGTGTCAGCACCTGGTGTTCATCCCAGGATCTTGCTTTTGTATTTCTTGACCTTTCTGAGGTCCCAGCAGCCCATTCCTGCAGCTGCCCAGGTCCCCATGGCCAGCAGCCCTGCCCTCAGGGTCCCCACTGACCCCCAAAACGTGGGGAAGCTCAGCCTGTGCTGCCAAGCTGAGCAGTTTTATCCTGAAACACCTACAAGAACACTGCTGTGTTTCCATACAATTTAAAACAGAAAGTAATAAGATTATTTTTAATTGAAATTTCAACCCAAAATTTTTGATGCCTGACCTGCTCATGTATCTAAATCTGCCTTCCCTCATTCAGACTCACATTAATACATTATTCAGTGGTTCAGTCTTTCTGTCCATGAGCCAAAGCCATTTTTGCAAATGTATTCATTGCTCCTCCTGTTTGTTGACTTGTTATGTGAAGGACATTCAGCCTGGGGGGAGGATTTAGGAACATTTTGCTTTGTTTGCCAAAGAGGGGACACAGAATTTATACTTGTGGCATGGCTGAGACACTCTGAGCTCAGTCCCACCCTGACATGAACCCGTTCCATGGCAGTGCCAGGGAGGATGGAGCCTCAGGAATTCCTGAGCTCAGCCTCAGCCCTTGTTGTCCATGTGCAGGCAGGGCTAGGCTGGTGAAAATCTTAGATTGTGTCTCCATTATATTAGCATCAGATTCCTTCATTTAGCCATTGAGGCATTTTCCCCTTCTCTAGTTATCTTACTGTAATATTTTGGAAACTTTTGAAATGCTGCTTTTAAATTTATGGGTCAGGAAATGCCCAGGATTTGCCTTCTCACAGAAAGATAAACAATAACGTGCCAAAAGAAAATAATCGCATTTCTGGCTCCTCTGGGACATCTACAGATCCTGTACCCCTGGGTGTATCAGGGCAGGCCCCCCTCCCACAGGCTGGAGCCTCTGTCCCAAAGAACATCTGGATCCCACCTCTGGCAGCAGGGAGCCCATGGGATGTGCACAGCCCCTGCCCAGGGCCCTCCCACAGCCCTAATCCATGTCCCCCATTAGAGAGCTGCTGAAGTGGCAGGAATTTGGCCCTGAGTTGTTGCTGGAGGTCTGCTCTCCTCCCTGCCCAGGGCTGCAAAGGCTCCCAGGGTGGAAGATTTACAGAGTTCTGGAGAGACAGGGTTATCCTTCACGAGATGGGAACAGTGACAAGCTGGGTTGTTTCATCTTCATTCCCCTCCTGGAATCCCTCCTGATTCATTACACTTTGTCCTCCCCGCTGCTGTAATGAAATAAAAATGTTTATGTTGATATATAAAGATAGCAACATTGATTTTCCTTTCTGCAGTAGATTTGATTACTATCAAGCTTCCAAAGCCTTCCCGAGGTCCTTCTTTATTTTATTGCAACACCTTTTCAAACTCGCAGCTTTCTCCTAATTGTGTTTTGTGCTGAGAGAAGCATGTGGAAGGATGGAGAGGGAAGCAGGTGAGCCTCAGAGGGGCCCTTTCTGTGCATTAAGATGTTGAGATGCTCTGATTTTACCAGGACGCCGCTCCGCAAATTCCATATTTGCAAAGACTGGAGATGAAATTATAAATATGAGACTGCGAGTGAAGTTATTTCAGATTTATTATTGCTGCTCCTGGATTTTCATTTCATCTCCAGTCCCTGGGGGTTTTGGAGGTTTACCAATATTTTGACACTATTTGTATTCCTGTCTCAGTGCAGGATACCTGCGATGTGCTCGCAGGAAGGGATCAGCAGCTGTGGGGAAAACGTTCAGGTGCCTTAAATACCAGATCAAAACCAGAGCCAGATTGAAAGTTTAGACAGCATGTGTGTGTCTGTGTGTTAAACCAGAAGAGGAAATTTCAGCCTGGAAATCTCTGGGAGGAAGGAAGGATTTGGTACTTGCAGCTGAATTTTACACCTCGAGGTTCCTTCTCCAGACCCACCTGCCCTGTGGCACGGGGAGAGCAGAGGCTGAGGCTGTGCTGGGGCAATATTTCCAATCTTGATGCAAAAAGCCCTGGGAACATTACCAGTGCCTGTGCTATTCCAGAGCAGGACACAGAAATCCCCCAAGGCTCCGGGACAATCTCCAGCACAGCTGCTCTGGTTCCAGGGCTAAGCTGGTCCTACAGCAAAGCCTGCCTTGTTAAGCTGCTTAGTTATTGATTACTGAGGCAGAATGTTCATTATTCTAGAATCCATGGAAAGGCTGCTTGTTTCCATTCCTTCCTAACGACCAGTGTTCCCCAATTAATCTTGGCTTTGTTATGAATGCAGGAAGGATTCCTCGTAACCACTGAAGGAATTGATTTTTTGGGTTTCAGTGTGTTTCTGTTCAGCACAGCTTCACCATTTCCTTCTTTGCCTCAAAAACAAAACAAACAAAAAAAAAGGATGTACATGAGGAGCAGGCTTTTCCCTCCAGGTGTTCATTTAGTGGTTTACAGATCAGCTTCCCAACAGTGCCTGGAAGCACATGCTTGAGCAAGGCTGGATTCCAAATGTTTGTGGAATTCAGCTGCTTCCTCAGCGAGCTTTCTGGGGAGAGCCTGGATGAGCCTTCCCAATCCACCAGCACAGAATGTTAAATTACACAGGCATGGGACTCATGGCCACACATTTTTCTTGGGAATCCTGTGATTCTTCCATGGCCCTACAGTAGCAAATCCACAAGTTTCTTCTAAAGTGCATTTGTTTTCAAAAAAATCACTCACTGGAAATGAAATCTCAGCAAGCCAGCAGAAGTTTCAGAGCATTTCCATTCAAAGGAAAGATGCTTATTTTCTTTTTGCACATTATTATTTATCTTGCTGTGAAAGGGCAAATCTTGGCCATTTCCTGCCTCAGAATTTTTAAAGTAGCATTTCAAAACTGCCAGAAATATTATTACAAGATATTTAGACAAGGGGAAAATGCTTTAATGGCTAAATGAAGGATTCTGATTCTAATAAAAGGGAAACACAATCCAAGATTTTCTTCAGAGTGGTTCAGTCTCTTTTCAGATGGTTGACTTGGGGATTTTCATGCATCTTTTCTGACCTTTGATTAATTTTTTTCCTTCTAATGTAAAAGCTGTTAGAGAATGTCCAAAGGAGGGATATGAGGATGGCAAAGGGCAGGGCCATGAGGAGCAGCTGAGGGCACTTGGTCTGTTCAGCTGGAGCAGAGGACACTGAGGTCAGACCCCACTGCTCTGTGACAGTGACAGGACCCAGGGAAGGGTGGAGCTGTGCCAGAGGGGTTTAGGCTGGATCTCAGGGTGTCTGGGTTTGGAAAGACAAGTGTCTGCTAAGGAAGGCAGGAGCCTCCCTTGGAATGGAGAATGTAAACCCCCTCTCTCTGAATTATTATAATTTTCAAATTAAGGGGCTCTCAGGCAAAGAGATGGGAGTAGGAATAACAGTTATTCACTAGGAATAGTAAAATAAAAATGTAATAGTACAAAAAAAGAAACAAACAAAAAAGAATCCCCTGCCAGGGTGAGAGCACAGCCTGAGCCCCTGTAGGTCAGGGTGCTGGCAGCAGTCCCATCCAGCCCTCCTGCAGTGACAGATGTGGCTCTGTTGCAGCAATGATCCTGGAGCAGGTGCAGTTCCCTCTGAAGGTGCAGTGGTGCTGGGATGGCTCTGGGCTCCTCTGGGAATGCAGTGCACACAGGCTGTGCTGCTGTTCTGATGCCAGCTTGGATCCAGCTGGGAATGCTGGGCTCCTCCCCTGGCTGCAGCCTCTCCCCCTGGGATGCTGGAATTGTCTCAGGCCTGCAGTGAGCCTGGCTGGCCCCTGAGCAGCAGAGATCCCTGCAGGGAGGGGGGTCCTGGCAGGGATAAAGAAAACCCCTCCCCAGCTGGTTTAACAGCTGCCCATTATCAGAAGGCAGCTGCCCTCTGCCCCTCAGAGTTATGAGTATTGGGTCATGGAAGAGATAAAGAAAAATAAACACCTCCCCACCTGGTTTCAATAGGTGGGAATAGAATATATCTTGCATTGAACCCAAGACAGCAGGTTTCCTGGGAAAACACAGGTGATGGAAGCACAGCAGGGTCCTTACATTCAGAAGAGAGACAGCCTGATGTGATAATCCATGGTGTGTGAGCCTGCCTGACTTCCCCTAACCAGGATATCCTGGAACCTTCCAAACCCACAGATTTCTCTGGTGCTGCACCCTCAATCACCCCTCAGCATGTCAGGGATGAAGGCACAGAATCCCAGAATGTTTGGGTTGGAAGGATCTTAAAGCCCAGCTCATCCCACCCCTGCCATGGCAGGGACACCTCCCACTGTCCCAGGCTGCTCCAAGCCCTGTCCAACCTGGCCTTGGGCACTTTCAGGGATCCAGGGGCAGCCACAGCTGCTCCGGGCACCTTGTGCCAGGGCCTGCCCACCCTCACAGGGAACAATTGACTGTGTTTATCTAATCTAAATTTCCCTTCTTTCAGTTTGATCCTGTTCCCTCTTGTCCTGTCACTGCAGTTCCTGACAAAACAAAACAAAACAAAACAAAACAAAAAACCACCACTCTGGCTTCCCTGTAGCCCCTTCACACTCTGGGAAGGAGCTGGGAGGTCTCCTCACAATCTTCTCTCTCCAGGCTGAGCAGCCCCAGCTCTCTCAGTCTCTCTCCAGGGAGGGGTGCACACCTGAGGGGGCTCTGAGCAGTTCCACACCTGCTGCCAGGCAGGATTTCAGCACTGGGGTTTTGGTGGGATAAATGCTGGTGTCTCTTGGCTGTTTCCACCCCCAAGACCCACTAGGGGAGGTGACAATCTGAAATTTCAATTCAAGAATCACACCTTCACCAAGCTAACAAAGAGTCTGTGTCTAGACACCCTCACTTGGTGCTTCTCCTCTCCAGACTCCTCAGGAAACTCCCTCAGCACTAAATCCTTTGTTAGCTGGTTAGGCTGGGAGGTGCTGCTAATGGAAGCATTGTCAGGGCTGCTTTTCATTCCCAAGCACCCTGTCAGAGATGCTTTCACACACAGAATCCTGCAGTTTTCCCGGCAGTGGGCTGGGCACAGACCCCTGGCTGAGCTGAGAGATGTCTCTTCTGTGAAGTCAATTACTGTAGAAAATCCACCCATACAAAGGGGCATAATGCAATTATTTGGAATTGATTTCTAATAAGCTTATGAATAGACACGTGGGCAAGTTCAAGTTTGCTGAGGGAGTTTATAATAACAGCTGTCACATTCCCATTAGCTTCCATCCCAGGGGATTTCACAGCACTCTGCAAATCCTGAACTCACATCCCTAAAGAAGTGCTGCCCAACGCCCACTTGCCTTTTGCTTGGAAAATCTGCATTTAATTCTCCTTTTCAACACCAGCACAATCCTCCACGAGTCTTCCAACAAAGCAAAGAAGAAAAAGCCATGTGTTCCTCCTGCAGGAGGCTGGGAGAGACCCCACAAGGGCCAGCAGGGACAGGAAGGTGCAGAACAGGGTGACACCTGGGCTGGGGGAAGGTGTCCCTGCCCATGGATGAGATTTAAGGTCCCTTCCCACCCAAACCACTCTGGGATTCTCTAAATTTGAAAGAAGCCCATTTGGACCAAAATCAGCCCTAAGAGGGGAGGATCAATCCTATCTCCAGGCCTAAAATGGGAGACATGTCCCACTGCCAGCTTCCCTCTGTGGGCTTTAAAGGAACCTAAGAGGGAAGAACGTGGATTTACACTCATCTTTCCACAAGCTAAAGCTCCTCCCCGCTCTGCTGTCAAATCCCAGCACAATTCCAAGCTCTGGGCATTTGGATTTCAGCAGGAAAGCCAAGTGAGGACGGTAAGAGCAGCCAGGGGGATGATAATGAGCTGGGAGCATCTCCAGGAGGATGCAGCACCTGGCAGGGAGGGAGGAGGGGAGGCAGCAGGGGATGGAGCCAAGTGCAGGGCACAGATGGCTGCAAACACAGCTCCTTCCTGAGGGCTCACAGGGCTCCTGCTGCCTTCTGCAGGAACTTCGTGTGCTCCAGAGCCATCCAAAGGCAGGGCTGCCCAGGGAAAGAGGAATGACAACAGCAGGAGCTGTAATGAGGCTGTCAGGGTTGGTGTTGGTCTTTCCTGCCCAGGGCAGCCCGGCCCTAGAAGAGATTTCATGGCAAATCTGAATAAAGCTGAGGCACCCAAGTGAAACTGAAGCATTTGTGCCCCCTACAATAAACAGGTCCTGCTCTGTAAGGAACATGCAATCATGGTTGCCTTTTTTATTTGTTTTTTAATTTCTCCTTCTGAGATGAGCTTCACATAAGTTTGCAGAGCAGGAAAAGCAGCATTGGCATAGACAGGATTGTGCTGGAATAAATCCTTTCCTTCACCTGGCATCCCCCCCATTTATTTGGCCTCCTGTTCTAGCCTTTGAAAATTAATTTTATTTTTTGAGTTGCAGTGGACATGAAATGAACCTGGCCCTTCTTAATTTATATTCATCTCAGCTGATGCCATTTGAAGAAGAGTTTTCACTTTCTAAGCAGGCCAGATAATAATTAATAGACTGGATAATTGCACCATCAGGCCTGCCGCTTTGCATGAATGGGGATGTGTTACTTTAATATTTTAAAACTTCCCAGATTGTTTCAGACATATGGGGATTTCAGAATATTTACTGTGCCAGGCTGCTGAAGGACCAGGCTTAACTGAAGTTATTGTAATCATGCCATTGTTTTCAAAAAACCCTCAAAAAATAGACATTGTAAAGAAATATTGACAGCTGAAACAGATTCCAGAGTGGGAACTAGGAAATTGCTCCATTACAGCACGTGTGTATTACAACATGAGGCAATTATTAAATTAACAGATGGCAGAGGCTGCTGAGAGCCCTGCAAACAGAGCCCAGCAGCAAGTGAGGAAGGGAAATTCATGTTAATGCAGGCAGGAGCTTGGATATCCCCTCAATCACTGCTCCGTGGGAATTCCAGGGATTAAAGGCATGCCTGGGTCTCCCAGCAGCAATAAAGTGATGAATCACTCACTAATGGAAATCTGTGCATCCCCACACTCCCCCAGTTTATGGCAAATTGGTCCCCAAAAGGTGATTTCCTGGTTCCCCCAGCAGCAGAGGAGAAATGGTGAGGAAAGAGAGGGGAAGCAAAGAAGGAGAAGTCACAAAATGGGAGAACAGGGATCTTTGCCCAGGTGTGAGGCTGGGAATGCTCACCTGGGACATCTGCTCATCTGGATCTTCTTCCCATCTTAAATCCACAGGCCAGAAAAAAAAGAAATCAGCTTCCCCTGAGCAGGAAACTCTGTCAGTCACACCAGGAAACTTGCATTGCTGAGGATCCACCCAGATGCCGTGAAAAACAAGAAATAAAGAAATATTTTATATTAAGCTTTTATTCAAATTGTGTATTTTACAAAGCCTAGCCCAAATCCCCTGGAGGGATCCCAAGCACATCCTGCAGTGACACCTGGCATCTCCACTCTTGGAACACTGCCCTTGTTCAAGGGATGACATTTCACTGGAGCTAAGGCTGGGGAACCACCACTACTGAATTTCTCAAAGAGCCAGACAGAATCAGCTCTGTGAGGGTTCAATACCTCTGAGGGTGTCCAGCACCCCACAGAAAATGGCTTAAAGAACTTAGAAAGGCAGCATGGTCAAGTATGTCTTGAAAAAGCAAGGTTTTAATAAAAGAAGAAAATAGTACAAAAACAAAGAACAAAGCCATCCACAGTGTAGGGACAGGTCCCACACACCTCCAGGGTGCACAGGAGCTTCCTGCTCTCCCTTAAGTACTGGATTATTTGGGTGGGTTTTTGGCAAACAGCCCAATAGAGAATAGCTGTTTTTTTGAGGAGCAGGTAAACAGACCCAGCAGTGTTTATGTCCTGTCACTGAGCCAATTACAGTCAGGAGAGCAAAGAAACTCCTGGTGTTCTTTCCTTAAAAGATTTTGGGGTAAGTCATTAACCTTCCCTCTATGGAAACATCTGTTGGGCTGTGGGAGTGCATTCCTACACACCAGCTCCTGAAATCTGCCAAAAGCTCCTGGGAAAGGGCTCTGGGAGGGCCCTGTGGGCACAGCTCCTGTCCTGCTCTGGGCAGGGGGGAGAGCAGGAGGATTTGGACAGGGACAGGGACTCTGCTCCTGCCTCAGCTGGGAGGAGTTTCAGTCCTGGGTAATTCCAAGAGCAAAAGCCTGAGAAAGGCTCAGGAGCCTGGAGGAAGGAACAGGAGCTTGGGAAGTGACAGGGAATTGTTTCTACAAAGCTTCACAGCTGGGAAAGTGGGATTTGCCATGGAGGCATCCAGGGCCTCTCCTTGGACTGCCTGTGGCCAGAGCTCTTTTCTGGGCACGTGGCTGATCCCCTAAATCCCCTCAAGCAGCAAGAAAATTCAGCTGACACCAACTGCTTGAGCAGTTTATAACCCCAGGCCTCTATTTTCAGCATGAGAAGTTTTGCATTACGTGGGAAAGTGTGCATTGAGCCACAGGGAGTATTTAAGAGCTGGATTTTTGGGAGATGGGCAGCGAGTGTTGTTTCAGCTCTCCAAAGCTCAACAGCTCCTTGAAAAAGTTTGGGTTTGGCTGTCACATGGAAAAAGAAATCAATCATCCACACCATATGAGCAATTATCCCCCTTTTTGGATTTAAATTGTCAAAATTGGAAGCCTGAAGTTCAATTCAAACATTGTTCTAGACTTGTTAATATTTACTAATTTCAAATTCTACAAAATACAAGTAAAATTCCTCTTTTTTGCAATTTTTTCCCCCACTGCTGGCAAGGTCTGGCCTGCACACAGAGCTCCCCTGGATGGCAGCAGGGATTGAACACAATCCTTGCCTGCAGGAACCCCTGGGTGTGAAGAATTAAATAGGCAGTGGGTGGCTGGAGGGACTGAAGCACAGCCCAGCCTGGCCCTCCCCTGACACAGCCCCATCTCATTGATATCTTCTATCCACAATTGACTTCTATCTGCTGACTTAAAGATGAGCCACAGCTTGTTAAAAGAGTTATTAGAACTCCTTCACTCTCCCAGGCAGGGACTGGGGATGAATTATCTGTGAAGAACATGGACAACAAGGACATTTTGTTGATTTAGGAGCCCCAGTCCTGTTTCAGTGGTGCCACAGTGACTCAGACATGCTGAGATCCAAATTCCCAAAGGCACGTGGGGTTTAGGGACAGGGGCTGGACAGAGGCACAGCAGGCAGGGAAAAGGATGGTTTGAAATCCAGATGCAACAGGAAGAGCTCAGATCCAGGTCAGGGATCTCAGGCTGTGACCTGAGGGCTGTGGGGAGGGGACATGGCCAGAGGGCCCTGAGCCAGGTCTAAGGGGCCCACAAGGGCTTAAAAATGACTCCCCCACAGAGCTGCACAATTCCCAAGTGTTTGCTCCTACACCCAAAGCTGAAGTAGAATTCACAGGCTGGAGATGTTTGAAAATTCCTGGCCTGGCCCATTTGGGAGACCCAGACTCCAGCAAGAAGGGCAAAACCACCCAAATGATCCTTCCCCCCAAAGAAATCATTTCTGCTTACAGAGAAAGCAGAAATTGAATTGGGCATTATGAAAAATTCTCTGTGTAGCTGCAACTACAACCCAGATAATTCATTTAGGCTAAATATACGGCTGTAATTGAAAAATCCAAATAAGGGATGCATATGCATTGATCCATATGATTTAAATCAAGCTATAAAACATCAACATTATCCAGCAAAAGCTGCTGAGGAAACAGCAGCCAAGCAGAATATGAAATTCCAGGGAGACCATTGCACTGGCTGGGAGGAGGACTTAATTGATTTTGACAAAGAAACCTATTTGCTGTTTAATTGATTCCTACTCTAAATTCCTAGCACTTTCAGACCTAGCAGAGAGAAGCAGCAGAATAGTGATTACCCAGAGCAAATTACAGCTGGCCAGGGCTAGAGTACTTCAGGTCTGGTAATTCTCTATTTACCAAATTACTGCTGTGGATTTTCAGAGAAGCACTAAAATGAGCTCACAGAAGCACATAAATCACCCTGAGTTACAGGAGGCTTGGAGGAGCTGCCCAGGCTGCAGAAGGACCTGGGGGGAGCAGTAACATCCTCACTTTATCCCAAAGGTGCCCCTGCTCTTCTGTACTTCCTTAGGGTAGCAAGAGCTGTGTTTGCTGGGAAGGACAGGCTCACAGGTTGTAAAATCCTCCTGGAATCCCTTCCCACCTGTGAGAGATGTCTGTGTCACGTTTCTCATGGAAATGGACATTCCCACCACCTGACTGAGCTCCAGGGTGTCTTTCCCTGCTCCTGGAGAGAAGCTGGGGCTTTTCCACAAGCCACAGAAGTTTTCTGTAACCTCCAGGAATCTCCTGCAGCTCCCCCAGTGTGGGGCTGTGGATGACAAATGACAACCCTGCAGGCTGACCTTTTGCAAGCTCTCCCCTCATTAAAAGCAGAAGCCCTGGCAATCACTCATCCCCACCAGAGCCTGAGGGACTGCAGTAGGGACTGAATTCCTCACTGCATCCTTTCAGACAGATCTGGCAGACCTGGAGGCCCCCCTGGAATGTTCCCCCCCCCCCCAGATGCCCCACTGCTGGAATGGAGCCTCTGATCTGATTCAGGAGAGGAACAGCCTGAAAATTTCCTTCCTACTTCCAACAGAGCAACTTCCCAAACCAAACAGTCTCCAGTCAAAGGAGAAGGAGCAGAGAGAAGGCAGGGCTTTGCTGTTCAGATTCACCAAGCTGCACTTCCAGCTGAATTCTTCACAAATTCCAGAGAAAGCAGGATGGAAGCTATGGTTTGGATGGGAAAGGACTTCAAAGCTCAGCTCAGCCCATCCCTGCCATGGCAGGGACCCCTTCCACTGCCCCAGGGTGCTCCAAGCCCTGTCCAACCTGGCCTTGGACACTGCCAGGGATGAAAGTCAGTGTAACAGATTCCCAAGGAAAGGAGCTTAGAGAGATGAAGCTCAGAGAGGAGGGATAACCCCAGGAAAGGCTGAACCCCTCCACCCCCCTGCAGTGCCATGAATTACAGGGGTCCTGGAACCCCCACCCCAGGAGGAGCCCCCCAGGGGCTCCTGGCAGGAACAAGCTGCTCTCACCCCAGGGAGGGGGGTCCCCTGTGATGGCTCCTTTTTCCCTGCCAAGGTCAGAACTGATACATGGGAGTGCAGTTCATGTTTGGATTTGTATGTTTATTGTTTCTTATCTATTTACAGACTCACAGCCCTGAGCTCTAACCAGCAAGTCAGAGAAATGAGGTTAAATGGAGAGATTCTAACTCTCCCCAAGGTTGTTTAAGCAATAATCATCTGATATTGAGATGACACCTATATTATTTATACTTTTGACCCAATAATGACCACCCAAGGCCCACAATGCAAACCTTTTTCACCCAGTTACAGAAAACCACCTAAACCTAAATGAGGAACAAGAAAGAAGAAGGTGAAGAAGAAGGACCCAGACAATGTCCAAAGCCCTCCATTCTGACTCACATGTATTACTATACACTAAAATCCCAAATTCAAATTTTGTACCCTGTGATACCCACACTTCTATTCAAACCACACACCCACAACCCCACTGCCATCACTCAATTTCAGAAGTCTGTCCCAAGGCCTCAGGTCAAATGTGGAGCCTGCTTGAGGGTCAGCACCTTTTAGCACAAAAAGCCTGAAATTCTCAGCCTCCAGGGCTCCAACAGACCCCAAGTCAGTAAATGGCTCTGTCATCCCTGCCTGGTGCCTTTCCTGCAGCCCTGGGGAGCTCTCCTGTCCCAGCTGCTCCCAGCCATCATCTGCCAGCAGGCTTATGGAGCTAAACCCCCTGGGAATATTTGGGAACTGAAAAAGCAGAGGACTTTTAGCACCTTGCAATAACCCCCTAATAGATGGTGGGTTGAAACAGAGCTGAAATTTAGGCCTTGAAATATATGGAGTATAAAAAGTTGAGTAATAAGAAATATGAAACAAGCACTTATGGTTAGATATAAGGTATACATGCAGTTTTAATGACTGGTTCATACAGATGTTTGTAAGTTCTAAATAATTTGCTATTGATTGGAAAACTCTTAAAAGGCCTTGTAACAAGATAACTTTGGCTGCTGTTGGCAAGACATGAGCTGTTGCCATCTTTCAATTATCTCACCAGGTACTGAGGCTGATGTGATAATAAAGGACACGAGGAACATCTCCTACCCTGTTATTTGGAAATATTAATATCCAACAAACCCGAATTAGGGAGAGGGAGCAAAGGAGATTTCCCAGATTTCCCAAAGCAGCTGCTGGGATCACTGAGGAGCTGCAGGCAGTGGTGCCCCTGCACAGCCAGCAGAGCTTACCAGGACCAGGATCTCCTCCTCTGCTCCCTCCTCCCTCCCTCCCCAAAACAGCCAAGGAGAGGGAAATCAAAATGAAAAAGGAAAAAAAAAAACCAAAACCAAAACACCTTTGTGGTTTCTCCCTAAAGTGCAGTGGGGTCCAGGGAGGTGAGGCCAGGAGTTCCTGAGAAGCTCTGGGTTTCTGTGTCTCTGAGAACACAGCAGCCAGGCTGCCCTAGCAACCAGGGAGCTTCTCTGGGTCTTCTTCCCATGTTAAATCCACAGGCCAGAACACAAGAAACCAGCATCTCTCTGCTTCTTCCCAGCAGGAAATTCTGTCAGTCACACCAGGAAACTTCCATAGCTGAGGATCCACCCAGATGCTCCAAAAAAAACCTACCAGGGAATAAAGGAAAGAAATAAGGAAATATTTTCTATTAAGCTGATATTACAATTGTATATTTTATATAAGGGTTGGAATTCTGATATGAAAGTAGCAAGTAGATCTGAAAGAGTCAAGAAAAATTAAGAAAATCAAAGATATCTGTGTTCAGATATCTTTTCAGTAGCAATGCATAGGCCTAATTGAAAAAAAAATAAATCAAACTAAATTAAATATATTTATTTGATATAGACAAATTTTTATATATCAGGTATGTCATTTATTAAATAAAATAAATGTATTCTGTTTCTCCAGGTGAAGGAAGAAATGTGCTGGAAGTTTCTGAGCAATTCCAGTTCACCCTGATGAGTGTCTCCCACCAGCCCTCAGAGCATCCCTGCCCCTCCAGCAGTTCTTCTCCTTGAAGGGAAACATCCAAAGGGGATGAGCAGGACCAGGATCAGAGAGGGGAAACCATCCCCCGCTCCTGCCCCAGGGACACAGCCCTGAGTGGCAGCAGCAGGGAGCTGGGGCACCCAGACACCCCAAGTGTCACCTCCTGGCCCTGCCCTCTCTTCCAAATTCCCATTTATTGAGGAGCCTGGGCTCCAGCTCTTTGCTGCCAATCCCATGGTGCCAATCCCACGGAAGAGCAGCACTGCAGGGATTGTCCTGCTGTGCTCAAACTGCCCTGGGCACCAGCCAGCTTTGCTCTGGGACTGCTTCAGTAGGAGCAGGAAACAAAAAGAAGTGGTAAAATGTAAAATTAAAAACCCCAACCCAAGCAGAGCCTTCAGCTGAGGGTGGTCCTGGAGCTGCAGGTGGGGTCCATCAGAACCCAGCATGGGCACAAAGGGAGGGGGGAATTGTTCAGCCCTCAGTGTTCTTAGGAAAGCACAGCAGGATCATCCACCTGGGGAGCGTGTCCAGAGATGGGAATGGAGCTGGGAAGGGGCTGGAGCCCCAGGAGAGGCTGAGGGAGCTGGGAAGGGGCTCAGCCTGGAGAAAAGGAGCTCAGGGGGCCCTTGTGGCTCTGCACAGCTCCTGACAGGAGGGGACAGCCAAGGGGGTCGGGCTCTGGGAACAGGGAACAGGGACAGGAGGGGAGGGAACGGCCTCAGGCTGGGCCAGGGGAGGTTCAGGTTGGAGATTGGGGGAAAATTCTTCATGGGAAGACTGGTTTAGCACTGGAAGGGGTTGGAAAAGACACCCAAGGTCATCCAGTCCAATCCTTACCCAGCACCATCAAGTTAGCAGACAATAAAACTGGAATAATCCAAAAGCAGGAATTTAATACAGAACAAAATTGCAGCAATGGTTGTCTCCAGGAATGCCTGGGCTTCCAGCCAGTCCTGTGTGCTCCAGTCAGCACCAACCTGGACTTGGGCACTGCCAGGGATCCAGGGACAGCCACAGCTTCTCTGGGCACCCTGTGCCAGGGCCTGCCCACCCTCACAGGGAACAATTCCTGCCCAAATTCCCACCTGTACCTCTGCTCTGCCAGTTCAAAGCCCTTCCCTGTGTCCTGTCACAGTGCATGTGCCCAGGGCCACCTCAGCTCTGACCCTTCCCTGCTTTCCCCACTTCTCCAGTGCCCAAACCATCCATGGAGCACAAAACCCTCCTCTGGTGCTCCCCTGCCCTCCCTGGGGCCATGGCTCAGCCTCCCCAAAACAGCCACAGCACCACACAAACCAAGTGTCATACCCTGGCAGGGGACACAAGGCACAGCCAGCAGGAGACATCACAAGCAAAAAAACCAACACTTCAATCCCCTAAAACTGCTTTTTTCTATTCCGCAAACTGGCACAGGTGTTCCCAATCCATCTCTCACAAGGTAAACACTGCATTTGGGTTGTAATTTGTTTGGCAAACCTTGTATTTCCAGCTGTAATTACCCCATGGAGGCAGCTAAATGAGGATGGCATTTCAAGTGACCTTCAGCTCCCAGCTGCAATCACCACCCCACGGGGGAGATGGAGCAGCACTGGCTTCCCCAGGTGAGAGGAGCCTGGATCTGCCAGCCAGGTGTTCCTCCAGGATCAGCCAGCTCCAGGCAGAGTGGGGTTTTAGGGAGGACAGCAGGCACAAACACAAAATGTTGGTCTTTCTGCCACTGTATTTGGGATTTCCTCAGCTGGGAGAACTCAGGGTGTGTTTCCTCACAGAAGTATCCTACAAAGCCAAGGGGTGTGAGGACACCACCCTGCAGGATGGTCCATGCAGTGCAAATGTTTGGGGGTTCCTCTTGCAGAGGAATAGGTTTTCTCCAATATTCCCTTGCCAAAGGGCAGAGATGGTGTTTTGCCTTGCACTGAGACACCCAGTGAGTCAGCTTGATAAGATACACACACAGTGCCCTTAAGATAAGTGTAATAAAAAGGAATTTCCAGTTCCCTTTTCCATCTGGTTCCTCTCCTGCTCTCCAGTCTTCTCCACCCTGCCCCAGTCCTGCCCCAGGTGAGCCCATCCCAGTCCAGCATTCCCTGCCCCATCCTGCAGATACTCAGGTTACTCCTCCCCCAGACTCACTGAATTCCCACCTTTACTCCCAAATCCCTCTTGGAGGATTCCCACTGGTTTCCATCCAGCCTCTCACCTGCTCTCTGGCTCTCCCCAGCCCTCCTGGTGTCTCCTTCAGGTCTCTCTGCTTTCCCACTCTCCCTCACCCCAGCCTTACCTCAAACCCCACCCTTCCCAGCTTTTCTTTCCCAGATAATCTCCTTTAACAGCCCCCATGCCACCCTGCCTTCCAGGGCACCTGGAGACAGCCAGGAAGGAATCTGTGCCTCCTGCACTAAACTCCTGATACTATGAAGCAAACTTAACAAAAACAAGAATTAAAAAGTGAAATCCATACAGAGAATGGCACAAAATCCATCCAGTGCCACCACCCAGCAGGTCAGGCACCCTCTGGGGCACCTCCCCTCCAACTCCAGTGCTGCAGAAGCCAAAGGCACTGCTGGATCTCAACAAATACAGGGATCAGAGGGAGTCCAGGAAGCAAATGCTGCAAGTGTACTGCTCCTGCACATGGATTTTCCTTTCCACAGGGTGTCCTGGTTTGGGTGTCCTTGTTTGGAAAGATAGGTGAGTGCCAGGGAAAGCCAGAGCCTTTCCTGGAATGGAGAATGTAAACCCCCTCCCTCGGAATTATTATCATTTTCAAATTAAGGGGCTCTCGGGCAAAGATATGGGAATAGGAATAACAGTTCTTTACTAGGAATATTAAAAATAAAAATGCAGTAGTACCAAAAAAGCAAACAAAACAAACAAAAAAGAACCCCCTGCCAGGGTGAGAGCACAGCCTGAGCCCCTGTAGGTCAGGGTGTTGGCAGCAGTCCCATCCAGCCCTCCTGCAGTGACAGATGTGGCTCTGTTGGGGCAGAGATGATCCTGACCCCCCCTCCCTGCAGGGATCTCTGCTGCTCAGGGGCCAGCCAGGCTCACTGCAGGCCTGAGACAATTCCAGCATCCCAGGGGGAGAGGCTGCAGCCAGGGGAGGAGCCCAGCATTCCCAGCTGGATCCAAGCTGGGATCAGAACAGCAGCACAGCCTGTGTGCACTGCATTCCCAGAGGAGCCCAGAGCCATCCCAGCACCACTGCACCTTCAGAGGGAACTGCACCTGCTCCAGGATCATTGCTGCAACAGAGCCACATCTGTCACTGCAGGAGGGCTGGATGGGACTGCTGCCAGCACCCTGACCTACAGGGGCTCAGGCTGTGCTCTCACCCTGGCAGGGGGGTCTTTGTGTTTGTTTGCTTTTTTTGTACTAGTACATTTTTATTTTAGTATTCCTAGTGAATAACTGTTATTCCTACTCCCATCTCTTTGCCTGAGAGCCCCTTAATTTGAAAATGATAATAATTCAGAGAGAGGGGGGTTACATTCTCCATTCCAAGGGAGGCTCTGGCTTTCCCTGGCAGACACCTGCCTCTCCAAACCAAGACAAGGTCACACAGAAATTGGAACCAGGCAGCTCCTGGCTGTGCAGGGCCTCAGCTCCCTGAGCAGCCCTTCAGGGAGGTCTCAAACCTTTTATATACTCAGTGTATTTTGCAGCAAGTAATAACACAGCTGTGGAGAAGGGATGACAATATCCAAGAGTGACAGGAAACATGGAAGGGAGAAGGGGAAATTAAGCTCCTTGCAAGCAGCTACAGAGCTTTTGCCTTCCAGCACTTGCTGAGAGCTTCACTTTCCCAATCTGTTGCCTTAACAAATCTGCTTGGGAAACTCTCTTTAAGCCACTTCCTCTGTCAGGTAGGAAAACGTGGAAATAGGTTGGTTAATGCCTCCTAATTTCACTCTTAAGAAGTGTCAGCCTGCTGGAGGGATGCCCAAGGAGGCCTCCACCCAACACCAGCACATTCAGTCCCTACAGGTCAGGGATTTGAGCACAGAACAGCAGCAGCACATGAACTGAGAATGAAATAATTAAACTCCTAAGAAAACTGGCAGAGGGGTGTGGTGGCATCCACCAGAAGTGGAACAAGAAGCAAGTGCCCCTGGGAGTGCATTTAAAGTTTAAACCAGCCCAGAAATGAGCAGGCAGAGGGGTACAGCAGCAGCAGGGGAGGGTGAGACAATCTCCAGGGCAGTGATTACCAGAATCAAGGAACACTGCAGCATTCCCCAGGGCTGCTGGGACCCAGAGGAGATTCCTCAAGGCACATCTTCCCTGCCAAGGTGTTTGCTCAGGGTTGTCACATCACCCACACATTTCACACTTCAGGCCAAAGCTACTCAAAATAAGCATGGATAATCAGACAAGCTTGGAGACAATGAGGAACAACCTGGATACTTTCCCAGAGCTCAGAGGAGCTCCAGCCTTAAACACTGCAGGAAGCCAGTCCATTCATCATTCCCAGCTTCTTCCCACCTTTATCCCCTGCTGTTTCTGCAGCATCGATGAGAGCAGATCAAATAAACTCAAACTCTTCCCATCTGCAGCTACTCCTAGTTTTTCCTTCTTGCTTGATCTAAGTATCTGTGGCTCCCTGAATCTTTGGACGTTAAACAATAAAACAGGGAGAGGCTTCCACTCCTCAAACTCTGCTAGAGAAGCCTCCTCTTTTCAAGCAGGGCTTTAGGAGCTGCCACAGGAAGGTCATTTCAGTCCTTCTGCTGCAGTCTCTGTAGCCTTTTCTGAGCCTTTTTTAGCATCACAGGTGCTGGGCTGTTCAGCACCAGCTCCAGCACAGGGAGACTGGGGCCACACACAGCACTGGGGTTCCCAGGGGGTCCCACCAGCTGTGGGCTCAGGCAGCCAGGAATGTTCACAGTAAATGGATTTAATGGCCATGCAAGAGCACATCCCACTGATCCATAGGCAGGAGCAGCAGGACTTGCTGGGCTAAGCACTGTGTTAGCATAGCTCAGATGGGCTGCAGTGACAAATCAATACCAAGTGCAGGAAGGCCCAGCTATTCCTTAAAATTCACTTTCAAAATCAGGCAAGTTTCAATTTCAGGCATTCCTAGGTGCTAAGGTACAACTTTTGCTATTAAGAAGACAACATAGTTTATTTCCCACCAAGCAGCAGGACTGGCTCCAACATCCCCAATTCCCACTCCCCAAGTTCAGCAGGAGTTACAGGAGGCAGAGCTGCTGAGCTTCTTTGCAGAGAGAATTCCCTGTGCAGCTGAGAGCACACAGTGCAGGGATGAGCCCTGCAGTTTCTCTCTCACATCTCAGCAATACCTGGGCCTGGCAACTTAAACTGCCTGATTATTTTGCCTTCAACACAAACTGGTTGCTACAGGGAGAAGACCCTTGTCTGGTGCCTGCTGAGCTCAGGGAATCAGGATCCAAACCTTTCCTCCATGAGGGGGCTGTGCTGTAGGAAGGAATAATTGCTGCCCAACCCCAGATCCCACACTGTGCTGCTGCCTCAGCACACAGACCTTACACACAGGGTGCAGGATGAGGATGCTGCAGGAAAAGTCACTTTTGGGTGAGAGAGGAGGAAGTTCCACCTCTTCAAGCCTGCATTCACCATCCACAAAAAAACCCCATCCCAGCCCCTGTTTCTGACCCCCATGAAATAATTTCAATTATCTTTAAATAAAAAATAACTGGAAGAAGCAGTACTCACACGAGAACAGATTCTACTCCTGGTTTTGAAGACAGAAGGATGGGAAGCCAGGAGCAGAGCTTTTCCTCTCCAAGTCCCACAGGCACCTGGTCCATCAGCCCAACCCACAGCATTCCCTGGCCAGTCTGAAGGCATTGGGCTCCCCAGCCTTTTCCAAAAGGAGCTGGACACAGCCCTGGAAGAACCCTGAGCTCCCCAGAAAGCCTGGTCAGGACAGGGCAGTGCTGGCAGCAAGTGTCTGTCACCCACACCTTCCACCCCAGCAACCTGAAACGTGCTCCAGGCAGCAGCAGATGAACACAGGAGGAGAATTTGGCCTTGGAGGAGCAATGCCAAGGGGTGCCAGGGCTGTGCCAGCTCTTCCAAGCACAGCACAGTGCCAGCAGGGCACTTATTTGCCTCCAGGCTTGGGAGAGAGGGAATTACAACTTCCCAGGACAACATCAGCGCTTCCCAGCTGTGATCCTTCCTGTACCACTGCCTGCTCTTCCCTGAGTGCACAGTGGAATTCCAGCAAGGAAGAGGTGGGAAGAGCACAGCTCACCCCCACTGAGCAACACCCCCAGTCCTTGTCCAAGAGAGACCAGAGACAGGGATTTTGTCTGCAGCAGTTTTATTTTAAGCAGTTATAGCCCAGTACAAGCAGCTTTTGGGAACACAACTCTTTACACTTCCTGAGGGTTTAATACCAACAGCAATTATTGTTTTATCCTTTACATGGGGGTGCTGAAGACTTCCAAGTGCCCAGCTCCTGCTGCTTCTGCCTCCTCCTGCTGGGAGGATTGATCCTTCTCCTCCCTGGGGGAGAAGGGTCCCACCAGCCAGGACAGAGGAGTGTTGTTCTTCAGGTAATCCAGCAGCTCCTCCATGTACTCCTGGATCACAGCCAGCTCCCTCTGGCTCTGGGTCAAGATGCTGCTGGACAAATCCTGGAAGGAGTTTGCCACAGAGAAAGCAGCATGCAGCTCCTTGATGGCACTGAGAGCCTGCTTCAGCTTGTCCTGCAGGCTGCAGGGAAGGCCCTGGATGGCAGCCACCACCCCACAGCAGGTGAGGTGCAGCTGCTGGGTGATCCTGCGTGCCATGAGCAGGGTCAGACACTCCATCTCCTGGGAGGAGGCAGGAAGGACAGGATCAGGAATGAGTCACTTCAAAGTGAAAAACCCAGGGGCTGCCCAGAGCCCTTTGCCTGCCTCCCCAGGGATGTACCTCTGGCTCTGCAGGGCTTTCATCTCCACTCTCTGTGAGATACTTCCTACTCCAGTCCAGCCACATCCTGTAGAGCTTCTCCTGCCCCTCCTGAAGCTTTTGATTAAATCCTTGCTTAAATGCCTCAATCTGTGGCAGGGGAAGATCAGAGTGCCAGGACAGGCAGGTGAGCTGGGGAACTGCAGAGCTCAGCTCAGCAAGGCAGCTGAGACAAGGCCAGGGCTTGGGTCCCCTCCCTCCAGGGGCTGGGCTGCACCTACCAGCTCGAGGATGCAGTGGAGCTGTGCCAGGGCCCCCTGCATGCCCTGCCACACCTGGGTGATCCTGGCTGTGGAGTGCAGGTGGGCAAAGAGCCGGAGTTCCTCCGAGAGAGAGCCCAGGCGCACAAAGTACCTCCTGTGCTGGCGCTGCTGCTCCAGGGGCAGCACCTCTGTGCCCTCCTCACACACTGCCAGCTGGGCTGGGGACACACAGGGCAGGCATGGCACAGGAACAGCCCCAGGAGATCCCACACCAGCAGCCAGGCACCCTCAGTGGGCACTGCCACTGGGTGCCCAGAGGAGCTGTGGCTGCCCCTGGATCCCTGGAGTGTCCAAGGCCAGGTTGGACTGGGCTTGGAGCAGCCTGGGATGGAGGAAGGGGTCCCTGCCCATGGTGAGAAGCCCAAAATCAGCTTTGAGGTGCCTTCCAACCCAAACCATTCTGGGATTCTCTTCTTCCCATTCCAGAGTAGTGGGGTGAAGAATGAGGAATGGGGCTGACCATCCCCAGCCCAACAGTTCCCACTTCCAGAGCCACATCCACCCTTTCCTTACCTAGCTCCTCATTTCCAATAGGCAGAGAGTCACCTTCTGCACTCCCCAGCACAGCCTCTGCTCCACAGACACCCATGTGTGCCACTGCAGGCTCCAGCCCAGCAGCAGCAGTGCCTGCAGGGCTGGCAGTGCCCAGGCTGCCCTGCAGAGTGTCCCTGGGGACATCCAGCACCTCCTGCACTCTGCTGCTCACAGCCTCCTTCACCTCAGCCACCCTGCACAGCACCAGCTCCTTTGTGCCAGAGAGAACCTGGGGAACAGGAGGAATGGCAGATTATGGAGTGGGTTGTGTCTCACCCTGAAATCCTGAACTGCACCAAGAGGACAAACAGCACAGGGTCAGTAAAGGGTTGGCTCTGGTAGGAGCTTGCATCACACACTCAGGTGTGTGAGCCTACATCACTCCCTAGCTTGGAAATCCCACAGGAACCAGGCCCCTCTGCCTGCCAGGGACAGCCAGCCTTTCATTCTTACCTGTTCCACTGGCTTTTGAAGGAGTGGCAGCTTCTCCCCCAGTTTATCCAAACCCTTGGAAGCATACTCCCTTGCTGCAGCAACTGAAGAGAGAACCAAAAAAGTATCAAAATGTGATTTTATACAATTTCACCTCAAGTTCCACCTTGCAAAAAATCAGTTTTAGGAAAGTCAGCATCAGAGTCAGTCCCTGACTCTCCATCACTGCTGGGATTAGGGGCCAGCTTCAGCCTTATTTAACAACCAGGGGTTGTCCTTTCATTTCACTGTGGCAATGGAGAGATGCATTCCCTCATCCCAGAGCTGCTCCCAGGTGTGGAAGGAGCCAGGGTCCCCCCAGCAGGGCCTCCCCTTGCCCAGGGATTTACCGTGGGGCTGCAGGGTGGCCAGCACTGGCTGCACACAGCTGGCCCTGGCCTCGGTCGGGCTCTGCACTCCCCTCTCTGCAGCATCACACACAGACCTCAGGCAGGGCTGGCTCTCCTTGCTGGAGCCATCAGCTGCAGAAACCACGTCACAGGCAGAGCTCACCAGGCTCAGACTGGCCATCTCCTTCACTGCAGCCTGCAAGAGCAATGGGAAGTGCAGCCACAAAGCTCCAAACGTGACCTGGAGCAGTTCTGCCCTGAAATTCCATGTTTGTTTGGAATTGTCACCAAATCACCGGACATGGCTGAGGGAGAAACTCCTGCCTTGCTCACACACTTAATTAAATCCATAACTCAGTTATGGAGGAGCTTTGGCATTAATGATGGTCCACCCAAGGAAAAACTTCCTCCAGAACAAAGAATAACCAAGTTTGGGGGCAGCCTCAATTCTCCTGCCACACACCCATCTGCAGTCCACCTGGAATGGATACTTGACAAGCCAATATCCCAAGAAAAGCTCCACCAGCCAGGACTGAGTTGGTTTCGAGCTGACAGACTCCACCCTTGGCTGCAAGGATGCTGCTGGTCACAGGAGCACAGCAAGAGCAGCAGGGCTCAGGGAGGCTGAAAGCCTGGAGTCTTTCCACGGGAGCACTGCTTGCCAGGATCCTGAGTTAGAGAAATGTCCCTCCTAGCCAAGGACCAGGTAGTCTTGCTGAGCCTAAGAGGTTACAGGGACTTTAGGGTACATCTTTGTCTGTGTTGCCACCCAGAAGCTGCAGGGCACAGCCTCAGCAGAGCAAAGTCCCATTTTGGGGGGGCTCAGCTCCCCTCAGGCACAGCAGAGCCAGCTCCTCTCCCTGCACCCAGCAGCTGCCACTCCTCACATCCCAGAGACAGCACTGACCTCCTGCTCCTCCTCTGGGGAGCTCTGGGCAGCCTCCTCCTCCTCAGGCACAGCAGAGGCCATGGCAGCTGGAATGCAAGGAACACCAAGGCTTTAGGAAAGATCCCCTTCCAAGGGGACACCTCCCTCTAGGGTCATGAGAGAGAGAGGCTCCTTTACTGCCTGTTCAGGGGAAACCCCAAAACAGCCTCATAGGAGGGGCCCTGGGCCACTTGCAAATCTACCTGGTTTCAAGTTTAAGTTCCAGGTGATTTGTGATAATCAAAGGAACAAGGAGAACATTCTTTCCTCTCCCTAGAGACCAAGTGTTATTAATATATTCAGGAGAGGCACAAGATACTTCCTCTGATGCCTTAGGATTTTAACTTCTCTATTTTTCATATATTTGTAATCCTGCAATTCTTTAGTGTATAACTCTAAACTCCATGTACAGTGTGTGCTGCTGCTTCCCCATGTTGGTCAGACAGAACTATTCCTCTCCAGGCCTGGGAATCAAGGACCCCTCACTGCCTCAGAGATGGAAACAAAAGTGAGTTTGGAACAAACCTGGGGTAAATGACTTCATTACCTAAAGCTGTGATTGGGAGATTAACCCCCAATATGCAAATGGACCAAATTTACGAAAGTGTGAAAACCTGTGACACATGATCCATTGTGGGTTCAGATCCTGCCCAAAATGTACCTGAAGGCCCTTCAGTAAATATAACAGCTTTTTAGTCTCTTAATTTTGCTCAGCCTCTGTTTTTAGGTAGCCATAGAAAAAGCATCACCCCCCCTCCATCACCAAGGCCTCAAGAAATTCCTGACTAAAAGAAACAATAACAGCAGAACTGTGGGAAAACAGAGCTCAAGGGTCTGCAATCACACCCCAACACCTGAATACCCCTCCTGCAAATTGCAGAACGCTGCCTTTTCTTACCTGTGGGAGGTGAGCAGAGAGGCAGCAAGGAAGAACCAAGCACCCACCACAGTCCCCCTGCCCCTGCTGCCTTTTTGTAGAGCTGGGATGGGGCAAGGTGGGAGCTCAGGGACTGACAGCTCTGGGAAGGAGCCAGGACCTGTCCTGGCCAATTACAGGGGAACAGGGCTGACATTAACGGGGCTCATTAATTACTCTGGAGTTAGGTGGGCACAGCTGGCCCTGTGTAAAGCACCTTCACCTGCAGGCCTCCATCTCATCAGCAATGACTATGGGAATGTGTGAAAGCAGTTTCCTATTCCTGCATGAAGGATAATTAATGACTAATGTTCCTAGATTAGGGATGAGCAATAAGATTTTGGGTTATTGAGGGGAAACTTAATTTCTAAGTTTGTTTGATGTGCCACAATCCTTTGCCAGGGAGGTTGAGTGCTGTCTGACCAGCTGTCTACAGTTCTCCTTTTGAATTCTGAATCTCCCTGGATTCTGAACATTGCATGTAATTGAGTTTATTTATTTGTTTTATTTATTTAAATGGTTTTTCTGATGGCAGACACTAAGTACCAAAGATCATCTTTTTTACACCAAATATATGGCATTATCTGTGCTTTCTCAGGCACATCTAATGGTAAACTCAGTGTTAGAAAAAGGACAATATCACCTTGGAATGGCCCTAGCTGCAGAAAGATCCCAGTCTCATGCAGTTTTCTGTGTGATGAGCCTGGCTGATTGTGAGGCTGCCAAACCAAGGTGTTTTAGTGGCCATGCAGCTGCTGCCAGCTCACTGCTGGAGGCTCACCCAGGAAATCTGGGGCTCCTGACACACTGGCTGTTATCAGAGCTCAGTGCCCATAACAGAGGCCAGGAGAGTAATCAGTGAAATGTCTCTGTGTGTTCCCTGAGGTCTGTGCTGCAAGAGAGTAAAAAACCCCTGCAAGCATCCCCTGTGCTCCAGACAAGCCTTGGAGCAGGGCTGAATCCTGCAGGAGGATCCTTCAGCCCAGGATGGCTGGAGGGAGGAGCAGGGATTGTGCTTTGCCTCCAGGTTTGTCTGTCTGGTTTGTGTCACTGTTGGACACAAAATGAAGAGCTTGAGTCCAGGTAGAAGAAAGATCAGAAAGGTTTATTTACAATTCTGCACAGCCCTTCTATAACATGCTGTGCTGAGGAACTGTGTAATTGGTCAGTAAAGACAACACTTCTCTGCACTGGTTAAATAATAGAAACAATACCTGTGAGAGGGTTGTATGAGAACCTAGATGTGTTGTGGAGAGATAAAAGACTTATTTACATTCACTGTCCTTGAGAGGAATGAATTCTCTCAAGGGAAGAAGAAATCACCTACTACAGGCTGAAAACTCCACAGACTCAGAAAATCAGCCCCACAGGTCTGGGCTGGAATGTGTCCCCCTCCTGCACAGAGCTCCCACTGCTCAGCCCCACTGCTCCTGTGAGGTTTTGGATGGCCATGCTCATGGCTGTCACCTCATACAGGGACAAAAAGGTCCTCAGTGGCCTGAGATGCCCAGGCAGTCCCCTCTGCCTGCAGCAGTAACAGCCTTGAGTTTCACCTGGGGAGGTTTAGGTTGGATATTGGGAAAAATTTCCCCACCCCAAGGGTGGTCAGGCATGAGAACAGCTGCCCAGGGCACTGGTGGCATCTCCTTCCCTGGAAGTGCTCAGAAAACCCGTGGGTGTGCAGCCTGGGGATGTGGTTTGGTGGCAGAGCTGGCAGTGCTGGGGGAATGGTTGGACTTAATGACCTTAAGTGCCTTTTCCAACCTTAACAATTCCATGATCCCACGATTCTGATTCCATCTTCTGAGGCTGTTTACATGGGAAATTGGATTTTGAACCTGTTGAAATGGGAGCTGCCCTATTTCAGAGGATGAGCACAGCACAAGCCACGGCCCCGAGGCTGCCAGAGCTCCAGGAATGTTTGGACAGAGCTGCCAGGGATGCCCAGGGTGGGGTTGTTGGAGCTGGACTCCATGACCCTTGTGGGTCCCTTCCAGCAGAGGATATTCCACAATCCTATGAAAGAAAAAGGGCATGGGAAGAGGCCAAACCAGGAATTGGCTGCAGCTTTTCCCCATAATCCACACAATTTCAGCCAAATTCTCAGCCTTACAGGTTGGTTCTCACCTGGATCTCTCTGCAGCCTGCTGCAGTTTATATATTCTTAACAAAGTGTGATCTTAAGTCATTAACCACATCACAATAACTTATTATATTCATTGGTGCAAAGCAATTAGTGTCAATATATTTGGTAAAAGTTTTACAAAAAGTTAATAAGGCATGTATACATGTTTACTTATGCACGTAATCTAACTACAGAAATCCTCCATGTATCTTTTTAAATCAGTCTCCATGCTAACAGCCTTGCTTCTTCCTTGCTATAGATGCACTCAGAATTCATCACTGTTTCTTCTGCTAACTCAGTTTTGCTTGCAAGCCAGATGTCAAGCCATTCCATATCTGTCTCCATTTCCTCTTTGGAAGGAAAGATACCACCCAAGGAGAGAGAGCTGCTGTGGAGCTGGGAAGGGCACAAGGTGTGCAAAACCTGGGCAGAATTGATGGGAGGTGACTCCAGCAGGGCCTGGCAGCTGTTGGTGTCTCCACTGGCTGGGTCAGTGCCAGAGGTGCCAGTTCAGTCTGTAAATCCTCCCCCTTCCTTGCTGTCTGAAGCCCAGGGAGTTCCCATGGAAGAGCAGAGCCTGTGGATGCTGTATCCATGACAGCTCCTTCCAGCCACCCTCAGCCACAACTAGAAGGGGCCAGCCCAGTGCTGATGCTGGCAATGGCAGGGCTGGGGCACTGGGCTGGGCTGGGGCACTGGGCTGGGGCACTGGGCTGGGCTGGAGGGCTGTGGGGCTGGGCTGGAGGGCTGTGGGGCTGGACTGGAGGGCTGTGGGGCTGGGCTGGAGGGCTGTGGGGCTGGGCTGGAGGGCTGTGGGGCTGGGTCTGCAGCCCTGCCAGATCCCTGAGGGTTGACTTTGGGACTGTTGGGTTTTGTGTCTCAGCTTTACAGTGGTGTCCACGACTTTGAACTTTTTCCACAAGAGGCTTTGGGATCTGCTGATGCAAAGTGCCAGGCGAGGGCTGGGGTTACTGATGATAAACTCCACACTCATCTCTAGGAAAGCACAACCTGCCCAAGGCACAGCCCCCTCAGCCAGGAGTTTCCCAGAGCAGATCTGGCCAGCACAAGCTGCCAAATCCTTGAATTTTCTCCCCTCTGGGAGGAGGAGGCACAGGCAGGCTCTGATGTGGCAGAATTCTTGTGCAGGAGCTCCACTGGAGTGGGAGCAGAGCTGCCAGGAGCCCAGGCCAGGCTCTGCTCTCCAGCCCATCCAGCGTCTCCTACACATACCTGGAGGAAACACATCCAGAAAGGGCATGGAACCTTCTGGAGTGGCTCCAGAGCAGGGACCAGGTGATCAGAGGGATGGATGGAGCAGCTCTGCTGGGAGGAAAGGCTGAGGGAGCTGGGGTTGTTCAGCCTGGAAAAGAGAAGGCTCTGGGGTGACCTAAGCACAGCCCTCCAGTGCCTGAAGGAGCCAGCTGGGAAGATGGAGAGAAACTATTGACAAGGGCCTGGAGTGACAGGACAAGGGGGAATGGCTTCAAATTGAAAAGGAGTAGGTTTGGATGGGAAATTGGGAGGGAATTGTTCCCTGTGAGGGTGGGCAGCCCTGGCACGGGGTGCCCAGAGCAGCTGTGGCTGCCCCTGGATTTTTGGAAGTGCCCAAGGCCAGGTTGGGCAGGGCTTGGAGCAGCCTGGGACAGTGGAAGGTGTCCCTGCCATGGCAGGGGTGTGACTGGATGGGCTCTAAGGTCCTCCCAGCCCATTCTGTGATGATTCTATGATGAAATAGGTGCCTCTCCCCCTTCCACCAGCACCCCTTGTGTCTGCACCAGTGCTTCCAAGCAGGCTGGACTGCTGGACAAGTTCTGGCTGCAGCAGGAAAAGTGGGATACCCACAGGAGACCATCCACACCCCTGCAAGAGCATCCTGAGAGCCTGATACCAGGCTCAGTGCTTGGGTTTGGGGGTTTGCATGGTCCATGTGCACACAGGGGGTCACAAAGCAGAAGAGGAGCTCTGGGTGCCCCTCTGCCCCACAACACACTTGCTTAGAGTGCCCTGGCCTCTTTCAGTCATCTCCGTATCATTCCATCAGCAGGTGCCATATATTTGAAGAGGGTGACCAGCAAACTGTCATAAACACCCCTCAGAAATATTATTTGAAGTCCTTTCCATAAAAAGAAACTGGAGCTTGATATATGTGCAGAGCACAAAGAATGGGCTCCAGCAGCACATTTTGAAAATCACTGCTTTAGGCAATCTCCTTAGCAGCTTGTTAGATGTTTTATAAGTGTCCTTCCCAGCTCCAAAAGAAATAATACCACTAATGATTGTGTCAGATACAAAATAATTTCACAGCCTTTTTTGTCTGCAAGCTTTCCAGTTTCAATAAATCATGTGCCCTTCTGTGCAGCTGAAGGAATCCAAATCCCAAGGAGCAGGCAGCTTGGCTGGGAAAGAAAATAAAAATAGGAAGGACATTGGGGCTATTTTTTTCCCTGTATTTATTCCAGCAATACTTTGTTTGCCTTAGCAAGCCAGGCCTTGCTAAACTGAGATTAGCATGGCTGAGCACTCCTGGGGAAGGGCTGGGATTAGAAATGGAGAGGGATAAGGAGGGTATCTGCACACTCCTGCATGTCTCACCGGTCTGCAAAGTGGGCTGGTGTCCCTGAGAGGGCTGGGGAACATCCCAGGGAGGAGTGGGACCTGTGCCCTGACAGATCTCCTGTCACATCCCAGGGAAGGGATCTGCAGGGCTGAGCAGCTTTGACCAGGGATCTCTGGGGCCCTGTAAGCTCCCTGCAAATCCCCCAGTGGCCTAGGGATTGTCCTTGTGGTCACAGCCACACCTGAGTGACAGCATCAATCCACCAGGAAGAGCTTTCCTGCCAGTGACATCCTTGGGGACAGCAGGGATGAGAAAGGGCAGGAGGGACACAAGTGCCTTTGTGCTTTACCTCTTGGATTTAAAGATGGGATATTGTACAGAGGAAGTAAAAAACTCATTTCACACCTCCCTTGAATCACAAAATCACTGAATGGTTTGGGCTGGAAGGAAACCTCAAAGCTCATTTTTTTCCAGCTTCCTTAAAGGGGCACTCTCCACTGGACCAGGCTGCTCCAAGCCCCATCCAACCTGGCCTTGGACACTTCCAGGGATGGGCAATGCTGAGTTTCTTTCTCACAGAATAATTGCAACCCAGGCCAGAGTTATTTTAGATACCCAGAAACAATCATTAAAAATTCATATTTCTGGGAAATGTGCATTTCCAGTCTTTTAAGAGTCCCTGTTGAATTTTCACTGGGAGTTATGGGGGAAAGGGCCCAGAAAACAATTGTTTACAAATGTGAATAAACCAGATGCAGTGAAAAGAGCAGAGGATGTGACTCTCCAGGGCCCAATGCAGTTGCAAACCATGAATAAATAACATGCACTGCTAGACCACCCTTCCTGTGGTGATTGCATGCACCAATTCCTGTTCTGAATAACAGCAAAGATCTCCCCAGGCTCCTGCAGAAAGTGGGGGAAGGCCAGGAGCTCTCTGGGCTCAAGGCCTGGTACTCCAGGAGCCTGAGGAGCCCTTGAGGAGAAGCACAGTCCTGTGTGTCCCTTGGCCCCACACTGGGGATGCTGGAGCAGCTTTGATCTCAGGAGTAATTCCAGGTCCTGGCTGGGCTTCCCCTGGGATTTGCACTCTCCACCCAATCCTGTGGTGGCTGCTGCACTCCCAGCTCACACACTGATGTCTTCATCACTTAGGATGCTTCCCCTGCCTGTCTCTTAGCCAGCTGCCTTTTTTTTTTTTAACATTTTATAAGAATTTAATTACCTTTGAAGCCTTTTCCATGCTCTGTAAGACCTGACTGAAATTTAGCAGTGGATGCAGAAAGCACAATTTAAACACCCAAAGGAGACAGTTGCTCTGCAATGTGAAATATCTGATCCAGCCAACTTTCATTTATCCACAGCAATTACAATTTTTCCTTATTTGCTGACTGATGGAATTTTGAGAAATTTATTCCAGTCCTGCATGGGCCCTCATTTTCCACTGAAATTCCTGGAGTACCTGGCACCACCAGGGAGATGATCCCACTCAAGGCCTGCAAAGGATCTCTCCTTGGGCAGAGCAGCAGCCTCAGCTCATCATCTACAAAATACAAAACAGAACTCAAATGAGAAGGGAAAGCTTAGAAAGTGTGGATATTTACATTTTTAATTGTAAAAGCTGTCCCTAAACTCCTGGGCTTTGCCCCAGAGGTGAGTTTGATGATCTTCATCTCCCATCTGTGGTGTTTCCACTGCCCTGCTCTGTGCTGGGGTCTTCTCTTGCTTATTCCCCTGGCACAAGTTGTGCTAAACCCCCATAAAATCCCTTCATCCATGGTCACTGCCTCGGGCTCCCTCACACTGATCCCTCATAGGCCATGGATAGTGTGGGATGCTTCTTCCAGGCAGAAGAGCCTCCCAGGAACTGCAGGAGATGGATAAGAATGGTTGGGACATTTGGGTATTTTGAATCTTCAAAATTTCCTTTTTTTTTTTNNNTTTTTTTTTTTTTTTTTTTTTTTTTTTTTTTTGAAAATCATCTGACCATTACTGTCCTTCAAATTGTAGCATTGGCTGATCCCAAAAAGAAATCTCTTTTCCCCATGGCTTGAGGCTTTTGAGGGAGAATGATGACAAAATGTAGAGCCCTGGAGGTCTGGAAACATCATTTCATAGGGGACAATCTGTGCTGTGCCCCTTGGCAGAGAGACACAGGACAGGAGCCACTCATTGTGTGGGTCCATGAGGGCTGTCAGTGGGATTCTGCCCAGGCAGGTGGGGCTCAGAGTGCCACAACCTTCCTGGAGAAGTGTCCTGAGAAGGACAGCCCAGAGGCACAGATGTGTCTGCTACCTCCTGAGGGATTTCCAGGAATCAGCTCTTTGGGGCAATGCTGAGGGATTTCCAGGAATCAGCTCTTTGGGGCAATGCTGAGGGATTTCCAGAAATCAGCTCCTTGGGGTGGCACTGAGGGATTTCAGGCTCCTCACTGAAATCAGCTCTTGGGGTGGCACTGAAGGAAGAGGCAGAGCCTTTGTATGGAGTTCCACAGAGGATTTATTCAGGTTCTCCTTCTTTGGGGGCCAGGGACGAAGAGCTGGAGAGCCAGAGGGAGCAGGGTTTATATGGGAAAGGCAGGGGGCGGGGCAGAACATCATGGCCAATCATCTGAGAGCTCAGGGGAAGGGCTAGGGGAAGGGCCAATGGGGGTACAGCTGATTAGCATAGGAACAGCAAAGCACACTGGGAGTAACACTTCTGCTGGCCATGACTTTGGGAAGCTGTCAGTGAGGGGAGGGGCTGAGCTTGAGCCTAAGAGCTGTCCTCGCTCCAATTTATAAATTTGGCTGATCAGTCTCCATGGAATTCCAGCTACGCAACCCAAACTCTGAGGCTCTGCACTTCCACAGAACATTTGGAATGTGCTGCCACTGTTTGAGGGCAGCTGGGAGATTTATTTCCCCTGGTCCAATTTGCAGTTTGATGGCATCAGGGTAAGGATGGATCTCAGCCATCCCCTCTGCCCTCAGGCTGGAACTCCAGTGCCAGGCTCCTTGCTGAATTCCAGGAAGGTTTGGGGAATATCAGGGAGCAGCAGCCTGTGTACCAGCCCAGCTATTTTGCATTTGAATTTCAGACCTGAGGGCTAAAAGTTTTAATGCTTGGTTCTGCAAATAAACATCCAACCTTAAACAGCTACACGATGCCAGGCAGCCGAGATAACTCATAAATGTAGGAATATTATGGGATAACCCCGATGCAATCAAAGGTGACTTCCCTGTAACACTCACATATTGCTTTCCCATGTCCCAGCAGCTTTTTCATTGCTTTTTTTTTTTTTTTTAGTGGTTTGGATTTTTGAAGGCAGAAGTTAAAGATGTTACAGCTGACTTTAGAGTGATGCCTTCAGCTCCAAGGAGGGATTTTCCAGCAGCCCCATTTCCAAGGCAATGCTGCCGTGGTTTGTGGGCATGCTGCCCCAGCATCCTGCAGGATGCTCTGGGAGGAGAAGGTGAATTTTCCTTACTGTAAATCTCCTTTCTGAGCTGCCAGAGGCTCAGAGCTCCTGGCAGTGGTGAGCCATGGCCAGGAGCTCCTTTCCCTGTTCCATGGGATTGCAGTTTCCCAGAAATCCCTGTGTTCCAGGGAGCCTGGGGCTCTGCTCACAGCCCACGAGGTGCTGGGGTTTCATCCCAGTGGTGCTCTCAAGGAGCCTTTGTTTGCATTATTATCCCGAGCAGTGGGGTAGGACTGCCCTATTTGCCTCCCATAAAAATAGCCCTGAAATAAGGTTTGATCTTTTTCTAGTCACAGAAATAATTGTGAGCTGTTTGCTTCCATGCTCTTCCCAGTCAGTCATTGGAACTATTCTAAAATTATTCTGTCAGTGCCTTTTTTTTCTGTTGGGGTCACTGAGATTGCTGGTAAATCTCAATATACCTATCAAAATACCTTTTTTTCCTCACCAACAGAACATTTTGTATTCGTTGTTGCAGCATTAGTGTATTTTAATATGTATCCCTTTCTTTTGCCATTCTCTAAAGTAGTTGGAAGATGCAATTTTCAAATCTTTTATTGTACAGCCTTTTATCAAACTGTCTCTATAGCTGCTGCTTTTTTTTGAAATCAGATTTCTCTCTGATAGGATCAGATCTGAAATAATTTGTTACATTCCTTGCATTTCTCATTTCTAAAGCCAGGCATTGCTTTTTTACACAGTTTCTGTGGGGCTTTTTGAGCCTTTTGTACTTCTTTTCTCCCCTTTTAATATCGATTCTAATGTTTGTCAGACTATTTTATATCTGCCTTCTTTGTTCTCTGCTTTTTTGATCTTTCCTGTTGGTGCTTCCCTATGAGTTTTATAACTAAATTTCTTTAATTTCCACTTGATATCCTTTCTTTGAGTGCTGTTGATATGGAAGAAAAGCAGAAGAAATGTGATAGATTTTCTGCTGTTTTGACAATGTAATAAAAGATGGAACAAACCACACACTCCAGCTCCTCATAAATCCTATGGGTTCCTAATAGGAAGAGAATGTGTCTGAAAAAATACATGCCAGGGAACATCATCAAGGTATGGATCCAGCTAAGCCAGGGAACATAAATAAATGGCTTTACAAAGTGGATTTCTGTTTCAGGAATCACAGGATCATGGAATACCCTGAGCTGGAAGGAACCCACAAAAAACTTCCAGTCTAAACCCTGGCCCTGCACAGACACCCCACAAACCCCAGCCTGTGCATCCCTGGGAGTGTGGTCCAAAGGGAGAACTGGACCTCCATCAGGTTCTGATACATGGTGTATTTAGGTCTGGGTAGAGATGGATCTCCTCACTCCCTTCCCAGAAGAATTCAGGAAGAGGGATTTGTCACACAGCAGGCTGAGACTCCAACTCCAATAACAGAGTTGCTGAAGAGTGATGTGAAAAATTAATGAGCAGTTTAGAAAAACTCATCATCCAGCTGCTGAGGAAGGCTGGGCTGGCTCAGCTGCTGCTGCTTCCATTCCTCCTGCTCTGCTTGTCCCTTCCCTTCCTCCCCACCCTCTTTGTTCTGGATCTTTTATTCATGTCCCCATGCAGCCCGGCTGGGCTGGGCTGGGGAGAGCAGCCCAGGATCATGGAGGAGCATTCCTAAGCCATTCCTCCTTCACTGCCCATGACATCTGTATTTGCAGCACTGAGGTGGAACTGAGTCTGGGCTGTGCTCTGCTCACACACACGAGGGGGTGATGCAAAAAGCCTCCAGGCAGGGCAGGGCAGGCAGCAAGCACAGAAATGTCAGGATACAAGGAGCTGTTGCTCATGAATCCTCTGTGTGTGTGTGTATTCTCAAAGTAGTGCATTTTTATTCTATTTTTAGCCAATTAGGTACTTACATAAATTCTCTATAGACTTGGTAGGCAAATCCTAAGATTGATGTGTGACAATATTCGTAATTATTCCACAAATTCTACATATATAACTCTATCTGTTCTATCTGCAAGGTTACATTATTTTTGTTATGACTAGAATTTAACTAACTTTGCAAAAGGCAATGTTACTGAACTTTAAACTAGGCCTTAGGGCTTCTCTTACTAGCTAATACAGACACTTAATTTCCTCTATTTATTTAAAACCAAACTTGCATTTCTACCTCATGTCTGTGTGGATTTATGTATTTTAGTTTTTCTGAAGGCTCTCATTCAGTGGAGTGGCAGGGCAGGGAGCTGGGACATCAGCAGGTGAGAGGGGCAGGGGAGGTGACAGCCTGGGAATGCCCTGGAAGGACCAGGATGGCATCTGCTCACTCTGCACTAGCAAAGCAAAAAGAACTGCCCTCCTTGCAGTAATTCCAGCCAGGAAAGGCATGGAATATTTTTATTTTTTCCCCAAAATGCTGAACATCCCCATCCCTCAGCAGCATTTCCCCAGAGCCCCCTTGGCTCGAGAGCTCATTTTAAACCACACTCTCCTCCGTGTTAAGGGGAAAGTCCCAGAGCTCCCAAAGGAAAAACTGAGCAGCAATACAACCTTTTAAAAGGGCTGTTTTCTGTGTGAGGAAACCAAGGCAGCCACAGAGAAATTGCTCCCTGGGGACCAGGAACATCCTGTGTCCTTCCCTCCACGCTTCCAGGAATCAACCCTTGCTGCTGACCAGGCACAGCCTCCATCCATTCCCTGCTTTCTCATTCAAGAGCTGCTTTAAGAAAATTATAACTCAGCTGTTGGGGCTGGAACAAAGGAGGAAGTGTCAGGAATGTGGCACACTTGGGAATTCTGCTGGGAGATGCCGCTTGCAAATGGTCTCTTCTCCCACCCTTGGCAAGCCTGGCCCGGCCCTCCCTGAGGACCCATCTAAAAGCAAGAACAAACCCTGCATTCAACAAGCCCAAGGGAGGAGAGGTTTCCTCCAGCTTTTCCTGCAACCTCCCCATTCTCTTTAGATGGAGGAAAAGGAATAAAGGGGAAGAAATTATTTTATAAAATTATAAGATTATGTAAACTTTTTGCTTAGGGGAGAATTTTAGATTTGGGTTCTGCTGCACATCAGCTGCCTTTAATTGTAAATAAACAAAATGGGGTTTCTTTTAGGAAGCCTGGAGTTGGCACCTGCCCCAGCTGTCCCAAACATCCATAAAATTTGGGTTTTACCAGAGGTTCTAGTGCCCTGACTGATGGGCAGTGAGACACACCCAGAGTCCTGCTAAGTACTCACCCCCACCTGAGCCTTTTCACCATCCAGGACTCCAGTTTAAATCATTTTAATGGTTTGGGCTCAGCTGAGAGGCTGATGAACAGCCCCAAGCCCAAACTGTCCAGGTTCTCCTTGTCCCAGCCCTGCTGCACCATGCTCAGAGCAATGATTTACTGAAGTGCAGCTGGCACAGAGCCATGCTCTGAGCCCCAGCACTGCCCAGAAAAACAAATCCTGGCAGGAAAATTATTTCCTTGCAGGCAGAAGAAGCTGGCCCAGAAGTTTCCAAGCAGGAGCTGCTCTGTGAGTCAGGAGCCACGGAGATACCCAGCTTGAGGGAATTAATGCAGGAGGGGCTGCAGCTGTTAACAGGTTTGGTGAAGATAAAACTAAGATAAAATAGAGATTGGCTGATTATTTCTACCAAACCTCCAGTGTTTGGTGTGTTTGCAAAGCCCCTGGTTTGGTCAAGTGGCATGTGAGAATTTTCTCTCTCTCAAGAGAGGGAGCACAGGGGAAAGAGATGCCTGTGTGGCAAATCTTGATATTTCCTGCAAAGCAGTGCATTGCCTGGGTGTCATAATAAAAAT
>WEIU01001673.1:22487-77425 GCA_013389925.1 Aegithalos caudatus | reverse complement strand
TTCCGGTCTGAGAGGAGAGGAGAGGAGAGGAGAGGAGAGGAGAGGAGATCCCCTTGTAGTGATGCCCACCTTTGGCTCTGTGTACTCACAGGAGAGCAGATGGTTCAGTCCATCAGGAATTCCTTCAGACTTCCACTGCACACACAAAAAATGTACTTTGTGTCCACCCAAACCAATTTCTTTGTTGCATCCTGGCAGCTGAGCTGTAAAGGCAGAACAAAGAAATGCCCAAAGTGCAGCCCTGCCTTGGGAAATCAGCTCCTGAGTGACCTGAAGGCAGGTGTTTGGGGAGGGCTGGGGACTCTGGGGTTTGCCTCCCTGTGGGACAGAGGATGGAGTTCCCATGGCTGGGCAGTCCAGGGCAGGATGATCCAGAGCCTTGGATGGCTCTTGGCTCATGGCTCTTGTCCAGTCTCTGTGAGAGGCAGGAGATCAGGCAGATTTCCTCCAAGACCTCACTCCAGCCCTCCAGGGCAGCAGAGTTTTGTTTTCTCTTATCTGCTTCCCCAAAGCTGTGTGTCTGTTCACCTGCTCCACCCTCTGAGTGCACTCACAGCCGGGCCCAAAATAATTAGAAGTGTTTTGTGGCTGGTAATTCAAAAACTGTGGAAG
This sequence comes from Aegithalos caudatus, assembly GCA_013389925.1. Classification (NCBI taxonomy): domain Eukaryota; kingdom Metazoa; phylum Chordata; class Aves; order Passeriformes; family Aegithalidae; genus Aegithalos; species Aegithalos caudatus. Next base: position 76,813 of record WEIU01001673.1, on the reverse strand, counting down.
CTCACAGACATATTCTGTGGGGTGGGGTTGGTTGGAAAAACAGAGTGAGTTTTGGAGGGTCTTTGTTGTCTTTGCTCTTCATCTGCTTCTGGTGACCAACCTGGACAAGTCTTACACAGCAACCCCCCCATTTCCCACGGCAAATCCCAGCCAGAGCTCCTGCTGGGGAGGGAGAATCTCCACAACTCTGGAGTGGAGCTTTCCTTTTGAATTGACCAGGGACTCCACAGGTCACCATGAGGAAGTTGATACCAAATTTCACCATGAGGAGTTCATAACCAGGAAAAGGCTCCCCTGAGACCCCTAAAATGAGCTGTGCCTCCTGAAGAGTTCCTTATCCATGATGCCTTCTGAACATACTCCTAGCAGGGAGGCTCCCATGGGACATGCATTTTAAGGGGATACACCAAAATCCTGCCCAGCATTCCCCAGCAAGGAATCCCTCAGCTGGCATCTGCAGAGGGAGGGAGCTCATTGCTCCAATAGCTGAAATTTAATTTGACCTTAATAATTAAACCTCCAAATAACAGCTTTCACATGCCAGCTGAACCATTAAATTCCAGGAGTGGATGCAAGCCTTTTTGCACTGAGTGGAGTTTACTCATGTGGAAATTTCCTCGTGCTCTACTGGACTTGTTATTGATGTAAATTTTGTGGCACTGATTAAAAATGTTTCTCTTCCCTTTCAGACCTCAATAGAAACTGTGAGTTGTTTGCTTGGGTTGGTTTGGGTACTTTAAATCTCTTGGCACATGGGACCACCATGGCACCAGCACTCCCTGATAGACTGAACCACAGGAAATTAAACCAGAGGGTCTGAAATATCTGATTTTCTCTTGTTCCTCACTCTAGTGTCAGTGGTTGTACAACACAGCCAAACACCCACCCCTGAGTTTGGCTCAGGAATTTTGGCAGCTTTGGGAAAAAAACACTTTGCCCTCACACATGTAAGGACAGCAGAAAGGCTCCCCTCAAGCAGCTCCTCCTGGATTCCAACCACAGGCCTCTCTTTAAATCTAAATAAATTAAAAGGCACAAGCAAGACCTCTCGAGCTGCTCACACACCCAAATCTGAGTGTCTTTACCCACCAAAAAAGTGCACTAATGAAATTGTAATGTACATCTTAATTAATGTGCATATTTTCTCAGTAAATTTTGCACAGTTATAAGTGGCCAAATAAATAATGAATGCCCTGGAATAATTTATGTGAGCTCTGTTTCTTACTGTACATGTTTTAATTACCGATATGGACGCGTCTCAATGAATTATTGAAAGTCAAAGAATAAATAATATTAAAATTAAAAAGTACACGAGAAGCAAAGTTCAAATAGATATTTAATTCTACTAACACATTGTGGTGTAATCCTTGCCCAATAATTGGCAGCAGGAGAGGAAATGCTCCTCTTGGCCAGCTTGAGCTCCATTTCTTCTGGGGTTTTTTGTGCCTTTCAGTGTTGAAATTCATCAGCTAAAGCTACAGAGATGCTTTTCATCATGGGACCTTCAGAAGGAACAATGTTAATTACATTAATTATATCAGTTCTTCCCTGTGAGGGTGCTGAGGCCCTGGCACAGGCTTTCAGGCCAGGCTGAATGGGGCTTGGAGCAACCCAGGATAGGGGAAGGTGTCCAGGCTCCTTTGTGATGCCCCAACACCAGCTTCCAGCATTGTCAGCAGCTTTTCACACTCACAGATCCTTCAGCAGAGAATTCCAACCCCTCAGGGGTTAATTAGTGAAGCTTTAAAACTCCCTTGTGGAGCTACAAATTGTCATTGACTTCTACACAGTCAGCCAAAGGACAGGGATGTTCTGGGCCTCTCAATGCAGCTGTTGCACAGTGTGAGCTGGTGTTTGCAGCTGGGACCAGAGGTTAGGAAGAACTGGGGGAAATGGTCGGTAATTAACACTGCTGGTCATTAGCACGCTGGATTGCTCGCTGCTGATGCAGTGCAGAGCAATCCTGTGCAATCTGCAGTAAACTGTGGGTTCCTTGAAGGCTCTACGGCCTTGGGAAGAACTGCCCTGGATGCTTTGCCCTGGGAGATGCTTGCAGAGCTTCTGAAGCTGTGCCTGGAGGCCTCCCCAGGAGATGGGAGTTTGACACACACTGAGGCTGTTCCTGAGTGGGTGGGTGCAGCCACTACCCTCAGCCCAGCAGGAATCCCCAGCCAAAACTGCTGCTGGCCTCTTCATCCTCCCCTCAGGCAGTGCACCAGCATGGGAACTCTTCACTCCACCCCAGTGCCTTTCCCTCCCCCAGCAAACCCATGGAATGAGCTGTGTGTGGTGGTCTCACCTCGGGGCTGCTCAGTCACTCCCCCTCCAGCAGGATCAGGGAGAGAACTGGAAGGGGGAAAGCTGGAAAACTCGTGGGTTGAGACAAAGACAGTTTAGTAGGGGATACAAATGCCACACAACACAAGGAAAGCAAAACAAGGAATCTATTCCCTGCCCCCCTGGTTGGGGAAGTGTTCAGCACCTCCAGAAGTGCAGGGTCCCATCTCACAGTGACTTGGGAAGAGAAAAACCATCACTCCAAATCTCCTTCTTTCCCCACTTTATATACTGAGCATGATGCCCTAAGGTCTGGAGTATCCCTGGGGTCTGTTGTGGTCACCTGTCCTGGCTGTGTCCCCCCAGGCCCTCCCCAGCCTGGCCATGTGAGGGAAAGGCCTTGGCTCTGTGCAAGCCCTGCTCAGCAATAACAGAAATATCTGTATTATCAACCCTGTGTGCAGCACAAATCCAAACCCCAGCCCAAAGCAGCCTCTGGGAAGGGAATTAACCCTACCCCAGCCCAAAGCAGCACTCTGTGGTACCCTGGATAATGGATTAATCCACAAGATCCATCCTAGGAGGGATGCTCATGGTGGCACTGCCTTCCCCACGGCCCATCTGTCCCACTGGACAGTGCAGCCAAGGCTCATTTCCCCACCAGGAGCTCCAGTGCCACATCCCACACCTCCCTGGGCACCAGGCTGAGCCTGGGCTGCCCCAGGGGCCCAGCTCAGCCCTGCAGAGCAGCTTTTCCTCTCAGGAGCCGATCAGGGTTTGAACCATTGACTGAATTATGAGCACATGTGGAAGAGATCGATGAGCAGAGCCTGGCTTGGAAGTCCTGATCCCTGCCCTGCACTGGTGTGTGTGTCCAGGGGGATCAGGAGCTGCTTGCTCAGCAGGACCTGGGGCACCAAGCCCAGTCTCCAGTGAGGGACTCTTGGAGGTTGGATATTGTTTCCTTTGTGTTAGTGGAATTTTTTCCCTTAGGTTGCTAGGAAATTAATTGTTGGGTACTAAACCAAAACAAAGAGGTGGCCAAGCAGGAGTTTTGGAGCTGATATTTTCTGACAATGAGACATGACCAATGACATGAGACATTCCATCATCCCATTGGGAGATGCTCCACCCAGTGAGGGATGTTCCAAGCATCCCTACCTAGATAAAAGGAGAGGTGAGCATGCCAGTTCACCCTGTTTTCCACTGGATTCCCAGAGGAAGACTGGACCCATCTCAGCACCACTGGACTTTTCTACAGGATCACCTCTGCTCCACAGAACTGCATCTGTTACTCCAGGAGGATTCATCTGGAATGCTTCTAACATGCTGACCACCAAGGTGTCAGGTCATGGCCCTGACTCTGTCAGGGTTTTTTTGTTTGTTTGTTTTATTTGCATGTTTATTTTATTTTCTGTACTACTACATTTGTATTTTTAATATTCCCATTGAAGGACTGTTATTCCTATTCCCAAATCTTTGCCTGAAAGCCCCTACTTGCAAAATTATAATAATTTGAGGGAAGGGTTTACATTCTCTATTCAAGGGAACTTCCAGCTTTTGCTGGCAGATCCTGTCCTTTCTAAACCAGGACAGGGACAAAATTCCCTCTGCCTGCTCAGGGATCCCAGCCCAGCACAGGATGGGAGCCCCCCCAGACAAATACCAGGGGAATGAGACAGACTGGCAGCAACATTCCTAAACGGTGTCACTTCCAATTAGTCTTTGTGCCTGCAGAATGAGAAGAACTATTTTTAAGTTATGTTGGAGATTTGTTTTCAAGCTTTTCCGAGGTGTATCAAGCATTTTCCTTTCTGAGATGTCACAGCTTGCGCTTTTGATCCTTTTTATGACTTCCCTTTGCTTTTATTCCTTTTTTCTTTCTCCTGTCGTATCACAAACATATCACAAACAATTTTCCCCACAAAGACAGTATCCACTTGTGATTTCCACACTATGGAAATTCTCAGTGAACAATTAATTCTTTGGCCAACTATACAAATGGAAAATACTTGTTTGAAGAAATATGTGGACAACTCCAACACAGACACACAAAATATCCTTAAGACTAATTAGTTTTCAAACAAAAAGGCCAAAATAAATTGCAGTTTGCAAATACACTGAAGGTAAAATTAAACTACAGAATGGAATGGACCTTAAAGCTCTTTCATTCCACCCCTGCCATGGCAGGGACACCTTCCACTGTCCCAGGCTGCTCCAAGCCCTGTCCAGCCTGGCCTTGGGCACTGCCAGGGATCCAGGGGCAGCCACAGCTGCTCTGGGCACCTGTGCCAGGGCCTGCCCACCCTCACAGGGAACAATTTCTTGCGCATTTCTAACCTAAATTTCCCCTCTTTCAGTTTGTCCCCTTGTCCTGTCACTGCAGTTCCTGAGGAAGGTTCCTCTCCTGCTTCCCTGTAGCCCCTTCACACTCTGGGAAGGTGCTGGGAGGTCTCCTCACAACCTTCTCTTCTCCAGGTTCAACTTTCCCACCCTGTCCCTGCAGGGAAAGTGCTCCAGTCCCCTTGCCAACATGTCCACCTGGTTCCTCACAATACAGTACCCATGGAATTGCTCAAGCTCAGCTCATGGACAAGAGGCAGCAGCCCTGACCAGGACAACCCCAGACACAGCAATTTAGACCCAAAATGCTTGGGATGGTGAGGCTGAACATGGCCAGCACAGCCCATATCTCAGTCAGTATCCATCATTTTATTCTGGGATGGATTCTCCACTGCTGACGTCCCCTTTTTCACGTGTCCACCTGCAGGATTGAGCTCATCTTCCCTCCTTCCCACTGAGCTTTCTTTGCTTTCCCAGAGGGGAAGGAGATGGAAAAACCAAAGCCCCGGAGAAGAGGGAGGTGGGAAACCATCCCCTTTTCACCACCTGGGAGCAACAAAAGATTCTGCTGTCCCAAACAACATCTGGGGCTCTTGGCTAAGAAGGAGGAGGAGAACTCAGAGACTGTTCATCTCCAGACCAAAAATAAAGTCCAAGAAGCAAATCACAGTCCTTGCCAGGCTGTCCCCTGCCCCCTGGCCAGGCAGGGACTGTCACTGAGTACTGAGCTAGTGCATCTCATGGGAACTTTGCCTCAGAAATGATAAATCAAACAGGTTTTTTTAAAGCTCCACCTTATCACAGTCTCTCCTCCAGCACTTCCATGGGAAGGAATAATTATTTTGTGCTCACTGCATGTATAATGAATTTTCAGGCATACTTGTTTGATCTATAGCCTTGAAAATAAAAATCCCATTAGTCTAACAAGCTCACCAATTATTTCCTGGGATCACTGAGCCTATTCCAGCGGAGAAAGTTGCATAAAATTGAAAGTGAACAGGAAACAGTGCAATATGTTGTTTTACAGGGTGAAACATTCTAAAACACTGTTTCACATCATGTTTGGGGGCAGAGGAAAGAGAACTGAAAAGAGCAGAGAGCTTGGATCTGCCTTAGCTGGGTGGATATACCTGGGCAGGGAAGAAACACATTTAAATTTGCCTGAATTTAGATATTAACTACTCATGTGTCTCTGTCCAAGCTAGCTTTTGCAGGTTCCATGTTTAAAAAAAGGCTTTTCCAGGACACACATTCTCACTCATTTCAGATATTGAAAGCCAGGGTGGTGAATGGCACTCCAGAAAAAATAGCTTCTCAGCTCTAAGGGAAGCCTCAGACACTGGAGATGCACAAAGTTGGATGATGCAGCATTCCCCTCTCCTCCCAATCTCCCCCAGTCCCCAGGAGCTTCTGGGAGCTGTGAGACACCCAGAGCCAGCTCAGCTCTGCAGACACCAACCTCCAAATCAGTCCTGCTGCCCCCTGGGGTGACCACCTCTCTCCACTGCTTTGGCCAAATCAAATAATAATTCAAATTGCTCTCAGGGCTGCCTCAGCTTCTGCTGAACACAGCACACAAAGGGATTTTTCACTGAAGGCAGCAAGGGGCCAAACCCAAGACAAAGATTCCCAAGTAAGTCTCAGCTTGGAACAAGCTGGGAGTGGGCAGGACACAGCTTCAGTCTGAGCATCTGTGTCAAAGCATCAGTAAAACCCCCAACAAGGGATTTATTGCTGGGGGTTTAAATCAGGATTACACCCAAATCTTGCTCCTACACACATTGGGTAACTCATGGATCAATGCACTGAGGAAGGCACCAGGAAAGAGGCTGGATGTGGTTGTTCCTCCATTGGCAGAGGTGACTCCAGAGCTTCCATCAGCCCTTTCCCTGCCACTGGAATTACAAACACAACTTGATTCTTGGTTGCTGTTCAGGGATGTTGGGAGATGTTTTTTCTGTGGTTCTGGAGGGGCAGAGGAGTCTTGCAGCAGCAGCCACAGCAGGCAGTGATTAGAGAAATGCCTACAATAGACAGGTGTAACACTGGCATTCCTGACTTCCAGCTCTCCATTCTTCTCCCAGGAAGGTGGAAATGACTGCTCAAACACCCATGAAAATGACAAATTAGACAGACCATGAAAACAGAGCAGTTTTGTCCTGGGGGATGGGGTCAGCAGCAAAAATGGACCTTCCTGGACAGAAAGGGTGATGTGACAATCTACCAGGATAACTGCAGCCCTGAAGAGTGTGGGGAATGAGCATGAAGAGTTTTGAGGGTTCCATGGCACCAGGGTTGTCTCCCAGATTCCAGCCCAGGGCCAGACACTGCAGGATCTTGTCCAGGCTCACCCAATCTACTGCCTTCTGCTTTTACCCCCAGCACATCCCCTTTCCCTGTGCCCTGCAGTGTCCATCCATGTTCCTGCCCCTCACCCTGGGCCTCCCTGCAGGTCACAGCTGCTCTTGTGTCCTTTGCAGCCTCTGCCCCCTCACAGCCCTGACAGGGAGACCCACCAGAAGGAGAGGTGTCCCCACCAGCCTGGGGGGAGCAGGATGTGCTGAGCTGCCCTGGCTGAGCAGATCCCACCAGGAATTGGGTGGGTGCAGAGCAACACCAGCACAGATGGGCTCTCTGGGGGCTGCTGCCATCCCTGCTCTCCTTTTCCCAGGTAAAGGACCCTTCTGTTGGATGGATGCAAATGACCATGTGCACAGTTAGACAAGCCTATTTCTATTACAAAAGGATAAAAAATCCACCACCTCCAAAAACCACACACATATTCTCCCTGATCCCACCTCTGGAAAAAGATCCACAACTCAAAGTAGAACATGGGAGTATTAAAAACAAGCAGGAATCATGAGAGAAAGGGCACAAGTGGAGTAACTGAGCCATGAAAATGGAGTTTTAGCTTGTCACATTCAGTACTCCCAGAGGACTCTGGAAATGCTGTGCTCACTGAGTCCCCTGTCACCTACCTGAACCTGAGAGACCCATCCCAGCAGGGCCATGGGCCAGTCCTGGTTAAGCTGAGGTTTGTCAAGCACTCCTCAGAGGGTGTCAGCCAGGTTTTGAGCAGGTGGGCAGCTGCAGGTGACATCAGGTGAGGTGCAGTGTCCCCCACTGATTCCCACCAGCAGCAGCACATCACAGCCTCCCACCCTGAGCCACAGGGGAGCAGGGTTTGCTCCGTGGCTGCAGCAGGGTTGGAGTCTGGCTGCTCCAAGGAAAGGTTTTTCCCAGCTCTAGGAGACCCCAACCCCAGCCTGCCTGTGTTTCCCACCCCCCAGGCCAGGAGTGCTTTTCCTGGGGAGCAGGGCAGTTTGATCTCCCTCCAGCTGCCTTGGCTGGCTCTTACTGAGCCCTGCAGCTGGAGGGCTCTCCCTGGAGCAGGTTCTGTGCAGCAGAATCGTCCCCCCACACCCCCTGGCCAACACTCCTCACACCCTGGGACCCAGCAGCTCTCCTGTCCTGCAGGACACAGCCTGGGGGGAACCTTCCCTGGTGCTGGGGACACTGGCAGCTCCACCTGCTCACAGGGGATGGTCCAAATGTGACTTGTCCTGGACCCACATCAGCCCAGGACTTCACCCACATGGAAATTGCAACTCACTCCTTTCCAAAATATGAAGCACAAACCCTGACACTGCAGAGAAATTTTTGGCAGCCAACCAGGAAGAGACACTGGAAGAGCTTCCCAGAGGGGATGGACACCTCCTTCATCCAGGGGCTTCAGATCAGGGCTCAGCAGTGTCCAGAAGCTCACACAGGGACTAAACACTGAAGTGGAAGCAGAAATCCTGGGCACAGCCCTTCCCTGTGGAACCTGGGGGGTGCTGGCTCAATAAAGCAGAAGGATTTTAGAAAATTTTGCTACTAGCCCTGAAATTGGGATGAGTGGTAAGGCTGGGAGCAGAGCAGGGTCACCAAGAAAGGGGGACTGGAATGTTCTGAGGAAGGAAACTCCACAGTGCCCATGAAGCTGGGACAGGAGGTGGGGCACAGCCTGGCCCAGCCATGCAGCCCTGGGTTACACAGGCAATTTGGGAATTGCACAATTTGGGAATTTGTGATCTCGCTGTGATGCTCACAGGAGCCTCAGCCTGGGCTCCTAAGGAAAACTGCTGCTCCCAAGGAGCTCTTCAGGGATACTCAACAGTGGATGAAGGAGGCTCAGAGAACAGAGGGCAGCTGAGAGGCAGGGCCAGGCTGAGGCTCGTGGTGTGTCCCCAGAAAAAAGGCAAACAAGATCTTCCCTCAGAGCCCAGAACCACTGGGAGCCTTCAAGGGATCACATTTTAGGGACACCACAGAGAAGGAAAGGGGCAGAGCTGAGGCAATTGGTCCACTTGGTCTCCACTTTAAAAAAAAAAAACAACACTGACAATGAATGGGGCTGAAGAGGAAAAATTATCACAAAAGGTTTGTGTAGGAAGGGACCTCAAAGCTCATCCCATTCCACCCCTACCATGGCAGGGACACCTCCCACTGTCCCAGGCTGCTCCAAGCCCTGTCCAGCCTGGCCTTGGGCACTGCCAGGGATCCAGGGGCAGCCACAGCTGCTCTGGGCACCTGTGCCAGGGCCTGCCCACCCTCCCAGCCAGGAATTCCTTCCCAATATCCTTCTCTCCCCTTTAAAAGGCTGTTTTTCATTTGCTCTCTATTAGGCTGTCTTCTATTATCCAGCTGTGTTCCCACATGTGAATCCAGCTGGGAATCTCCACATTTCCTCTTGCTCACCCAAGACCAGAACCCCACCAAAACCAGAGAGCCCAGCCCAAGCCCCCCAAGCTCTGCAGAAAACTTGGTTTAAATGCCAACGTGAGGCTGCTGAATTCTGCCTCAATTTCAGATATATTATCCCAAACCCAAAAGGTTTTCTTGAATAAAACATGAAAATCCAGAATGCCATCTGTGCAATATCATTGGTCTAATTAAGTTGATATTAAATACAATTTGTTTTACCCCACTCTTACATTTTTAATTTTAAGCGAGTTACAGAATATTCTGGGTGAAATAATTGTTAGTAAAACTGTTACTGCAAGCTCCAGCAGCTGACCTGGAAACACCTGGCCTGCACATGAGGGGGAGTCTCAGCAGAAACCTCCTGAAGCTCTTGTTAGCAAAAGGAAAATGACAAAGCATCCCTGGTAAAGTGACCCTACCCCACGAGGCTCCATGTGGGAAAAGCCCTTTGTAGCCAAAAGAAAATGATATTTATCCAGGAGCAGCCCCAGGGTCTGCCTGAGGGAAAGCTGCCTCTCAGCATCTCCACGAGCCTGTCCAGCCTCTGCCACCTTCTTGGGTGCAAAAAAAAAAAAGAAAAATAAGTCTAAAACTCTTGTAATCCACTCCAGAGGCAGAGCAAACAGCCCTGGCAGGTGACCCCAGCAGCTCTGCCCTGTGTCCTGCAGGGCTGGAGGAGAAATATCTCCCTCCTCCCCATGCTTCCCCCAAATCCCTGCTGGCCAGGGGGAATTCCCTGCCAGGAGGAGCCAAGGGATGGGTGGGAGCTGCTGAGAGGGGCCAGGACTGGTGGAACAACCATTTGTTGATTTAAGGACCTCCCCACATACCCAGAGCCCTGCAAAGGCAATTCCTGCAGCCTGGCCCAGCTGCAGCAGCTCTGAGTGCCCCCAGGTCATCTTTCCAAGGCCATGCAGACACAGCTGCTCTCTCAGGACAGGGAATACAGCAATAATCCTCTTTTTTCTGACACAGGGGATGGGACATTCCTGCAAAGCACTCCCAGGTGCAAGGCTTCTGGAAGCGACAGGCTGGAAAATCCTGCTTTTCCAGAGACACCAGCCCTCAGGTGAGTGTGAGTGAGGGATACTCCTGCCCCTCTCAGCTCTCTGGGAGAGAGTCTGCACCTCTCCATCACAGGAACAGCTGCCCTGCCTTCATCCTCCCACCTCCAGCCTCATCCATGGGACTTACTGAAACACTTGCAGGAGATGCAGCAGCTAAACACAGAGCAGTGCAACTGCCTGCTGCTGAACCTGAGGTACCAGTGGGATTTTCATCAACTGCATCCCAGTAAACTCCTGTAACAGGCTAAGGCTGCAGGCAACCTTGAGCAGATGGTGATTTTCCCAGTCCAAAACTTTTCAGTGTCACTTCTGTATCCCAAGGGCCCAGCAACCCAATGAAGGAGCTCAGTGCAGAGAATGCCTGCAAGATGCAGTTCCCAGGCCAGGGACAAGCTCCTGCTAAAATCCAGGACAGCTCTAGGAAATATTGGGCAAGCCAGGGGAGTGCTGTGCTCTCACAACTTCATGAGAGGATGGAATTTTCCATGTTTTAGACAAACACTGGAAATGTTGAGAACTCAATATNAAATCAAAATTTCCCCCCTAAAAAAAAAAAAAAAAAAAAAAAAAAAAACAAACCAAAAAGCAAAGTTCAGCTCTGCAGAAGTTGATTTGTTCCACCAGTGGCAATCACTGGTACACATTCCTGTGCACAGGCATGTTCTGACCAGGGGGAGTTTATCCTGAGGACCTGCAGGAAAAGCCTCCCTGGTGATGCAGGTCTGGGAGACATCTCCTCATCTCCTCCTCGTGCTTTAATGGGATTCAGGCTCACTACTGCCATCCCAGCCCCCATCCCAAGGATCCAGCTGATGGAACCAGCAGAGCCAGGATGCAGCAGAACCTCTGGAGCCAGGGCCAGCTGTGCTGCCCTGCACATTCCAGCCTCTGCACACCCTGGGGCACACAGCTGAGCACATGAAGCCACCACACATCCATGGGCACTGGTGTCTGCATGGCTCTGTCACCTGGGACTGTCACAGGGCACAGAAGGACAGCAGGAAGGGTCCCTGCTCTGCAGCCACCACCCCTCAGTGCTGCAGGCTGGGGCAGAATGCCTGGGAAGGGACCTGGGCTGCTGGTGACAGCAGCTGGACACGGGGCCAGCTGGGCAAGGAGAACACAAGAAAGGCATTGAGGGGCTGGAGTGTCCAGAGATGGGAATGGAGCTGGGAAGGGGCTGGAGCCCCAGGAGGGGCTGAGGGAGCTGGGGAAGGGGCTCAGCCTGGAGAAAAGGAGCTCAGGGGGGCCCTTGTGGCTCTGCACAGCTCCTGACAGGAGGGGACAGCCAGGGGGTCGGGTTCTGGGAACAGGGAAAGGAGGGGAGGGAACGGCCTCAGGCTGGGCCAGGGGAGGCTCAGGCTGGATATCTGGAAGGATTTCTTCCTGGAAAGGGTGCCCAGGGATTGGGAGGAGCTGCCCAAGGAGGTATGGAGTCCCCATCCTTGGAGGTGTCCCAGGAAGGGCTGGATGTGGCACTCAGTGCTCTGGGCTGGTGACAAGGTGGGGATCAGGCACAGGTTGGACTCAGTGACCTTGGAGAGTTTTTCCAACCCAAATGATCCTGGGATTCTGTGAAGGGGTGCTCACATCAGTACCTCAAACATAACCAGTGTTTCACCTGTGCTTTCCCTCCCTCCCAACACACCTCTGCCCCCTGTGGCCTCTGGGAAGAGCAGGGATGTCACTGTTGGACATGAAATGAAGAACTTGACTCCAGTGTAGAAGAAAGATCAGAAGGCTTTATTTACAATTCCTCCAGCCTTTTTATAACGTGCTGCACTAAAAAGGCACATTATTGTTCAGTAAAATTGACAGCTCTCTGCATTGGTTAAGTAACAGGAACAACACCTGGGAGAGAGGTTGTTATGGGAAACTTAGAAATGTTATGAGAAGAGAAAGATTATTTACGTGAATTGTCCTTGAATGAAAACTCTCTCAAGAAATCTTCCTAAGAGAAGAAAATCAACCACTGACAGGCTGAAAATCTTATAAACTCAGAAATACCAAAACCACACAGGGATGTGCCTAAACTTCAGCAAATCCCAGCTGTTAAATGGATCTGGGGCAGCAGAGAGGCAACACAAGGAGAATCCCAAGTGCACTCCCAGCCAGGTCTCTCCAGCTGCTGAGATGGGCACTCCTGGACACACAGCAGCCAGTGGGACACACCTCACTCCCCGCATCCTACACATAACTCCAAGTTCTTGGTGTTAAAGAGCTTTCTTTGCCATGGATAGAGGGGGAAAAAGCAGGAGAAAAAAGAAAAAAATGAAAAAAAAATAAAAGCTAACCTGAGGAGGCCCAAGCAAGGGTTGAGCTCCCTGACTGAGGGTCAGGGTATTATTGTCCCCCATGATCCCTCACAAAACCTGTTGAGATTTAAAGGACACTGAAATAGGCTTAATTTTGTGCAAAAAGTCTCTCAGAGCCTCTCCAGCACCAAATTTCAATGGACCAGCCATCAGGATCCCCATCAGGCTGAGTGAGAGCTCCTGTATTCCCCACCACCCTGAATTCCAGGGCCAAAGTCAAACAGAACAAGCAGAGCAAACCCTGCTCCTTCCCCATTCCACTCCCACCCACGTGGGCAAGGCAACCCATTCCTGCTGAAATACAATTCTGAATTGGAAAGGGCTCAGAGACTGATGAGTCCCCTGGATGGGAAAGCTGGCAAGAGGGGGGAACATTATTAAAAATAAAATACATCAATCACTCCATAAATTATACTCCAACACGTCCTTCAGGCAGGAAGGTCCCCTGCTTGGTGCCATAATCTCCTTCCTTGGGATCCTCTTTCTTTAGGGAACACAGGGGTTGCAGCAGCTGAGTGGACCATTTCAGTGGATCCTGCAGTAACACACAAAAGCTGTGTGGGGCATTTCTGTGAAGCATTCTGGGAGGGATGGAAGGCACAGGATCATCCCAGAGCATCTCTGGGCTCACCTGTGCAGCACAACACACTGAGAAAAGCAGCACGGGCTGGTGGTGGGCTGGGGAGAGCCCCTGAGCCACTGTCCTTCCTTCCTCCTCCTCCTCCCTGCAGAGGATGTGCTGCCCTCAGTCACAAAGGGCTTTTCCCTCCCTTGTCATTGCTCCTCCTCAGCTGCATCCCAGTGCTTGTGGTTGTATTTGATGCTGGGGATGAAAAATGAAAGCTTTCCTGGTGTTCCAGGGCTGGCTGCAAACCCCTCCCATGGATGAGCCAGGTCTGGCACAGCACCCTCGAGTTAAGGATACAAACAAGATCTGCAATCACCTCTGCCTTTCACATCCAGGTAACTTCTCCAGTTCTTCAGTATTTAAAGGTGGAACTTTCTGTATTTTGTGTCTGCCTGAACTGTTTGAGAAGGAAAATGGTTTGAAGAACATACTGTCTTGTTTGGTTTTTTTGGGGGAATTGAAAGATGCTTTCCCCAGTGGTTTAAAAAGAAAACAACCATAGATGCACTTTTCAGAACTGGAATAACACCAAAAAAAAAAAAAAAAAGAACAGAAGCTTGAAACTGCTTCAGTTTCAAGCAGAACACTTGAAAATCAGATTAATAAATCAGGTCACTTCTAAGCAGGAGCAGCTGATCTCTGTCCCTTCAGTCAGCTTCTGTGAGATGGTTTTCTTTGCTTCTTTTTGTAGAGGAGCCAAACAAATTCCTTTCCCCTCCATTCCTCCTCTGGCACCAGTGGCAAATCCCCCATCCCTGCTGCTGGAGTGCTCTGCAGGAGGCTGCTGTGGCTTTGCAGGGGCAGGAGCAGCCTGAGGAAGCTGAGAAGTGGGAGCCTGGGAAAGGGAGGAAGGTCTGCATCCTCAGGCCCCTGTGCTGTGTACAACACTGCAGAGCTGTCACCAAGGTCATTGCCCTTCTCCCAGGGTTAAACACAGCAGGTTTCTGTCAGGAATGAGGGCCCTGCCCTCAGCTCAGCACCCAGGGACTCTCCTCACCCATGGAGCCATGGGAGCAGGCAGAGGGCACTGGGACTCCATGGGATGAGGTCTGTGTGGATACAGACCCCAAGATCAACCAGAGCTCCCTTCTGGGGTTCCATAAAGCAGATTTAGCTCCTACCCCATCTCTAATATGTCTGCTCTCGTAGCCAGATGAATAATGAACAAATATAAATCACAAGGAATTTATCTGATGATGGCAAGGAGAGAAAAGGATGAATAATTTATTTGATGGATATTATTCATCCATCCATGGAGCCAGCCAAGTAATGAAAACATTTATTCACAAATCACTCTGTTGACAATTGAAAACTTTGTACAAGAAATAATTCATATGTATGATTTGACTCCCCAAAAACCCAAAATAGAGCTGACCTTGCAGAGAAGCAAGAAGTGCTAGAGCTGGGCTTATCTTAGACCCACCTCATGCTTTCCATCTCTTTTCCATCTCTGGGACTATAGGAAACATTTCCAGTTCTGAGCTATGGAAAACTTGACTTTCACCTACAGTCACCACCAAAAGTCCTTAAAACATGGCACATGACTTGCCCATGAAGGCAGAGATGCTCTTCCCACCAACCCAGCCCTGTTCCAGAGTGCAGGAGCTCCCTCCATAAATAAACCACTAGAAAGGCCTAAAAATACTTTTTTTTTCTTCCAGAGGACATTCAGCTGCTTTCCAAACCTTATGCAGTTTATTCCATTATCAGAACTCCTTCCTCCATCCCATCTTGGAGCTCCCAGCCTGTTTAAATAACCCAAATGTGTCCATATTCCCTCTGAATAACACGAACAACAGTCAAGCAAAGTTAGAGCTGCCACAGATGAAAATATTCTATTTATGGCCCCCTGAATTCCACTATTTTATGGCCTCAGCTCCTCTAAAAAGGATCACAAATCTCCACAAAGTCCCCAAGTGCAGCTCTGTGCATTTGGGTCCTCCAAGATATTTAAAATCACATGAAGATGGACTGCTCCCTATTGACCATCCAAACTCCTAGGCACAGAGACACACATTATTCCAACATGACTGTGGAATAAATTGCCATCTGCTTCCAAGAAGGAGAAGAGGAAGAATTCCTACGGCCACAGCTCTGGAGCTGGTGAGCCAGAAAACTTGTCATGGTTCAATTAATCTCACAAAAAGAATCCAAATCACAGCAGCCTCTCTGAAATGGATGCAAATCTCCATTCCCCCCTGGTGAAGGAGGCAGGGCTGGCAATCCTGTCTGAGCAGGTTGCTTATGAGATTTTCATGCTTGTGGGAAAGCACCAGGGCACAATCCTGGGCATATGGCATTTGCAAGGTGCTGTCTCCTCCCAGCTGAGATCCTTAGTGCAGGAGAGAGAACAGAAAAGTTCAGGCAGGCTGAGCAGATGGCTGGGGGCTCTCTGCACCAAACAGCCTGAGGGAGACCTAGGTGTGGGGGGAAAAAGGTGGGAGGAATTACAGGAGCCTGGGATGACTTAAACACGGGGCTGGGCTTCACATTCAATTCCCAGCAAAAGCTCAGTAAAGGCAGAAGTGTTCACAGGTAAGAAACTGCTCTTGGAACCCCAGACTGGTCTGGGTTGGGTTGGGAAGGACCTTAAAGACCTCCCAGTGCCACCCCCTGCCATGGGCAGGGACACCTCCCACACCTTCCACTGTCCACTTCCATCCCAGGCTGCTCCAAGCCCTGTCCAGCCTGGCCTTGGACACTTCCAGGGATCCAGGGGCAGCCACAGCTTCTCTGTGCACTCCCCTCCAGAATAAAAAATTTCTTCCCTATATCCAATCTGAGCTTGTTCTCCTTCAGTTTAAAACCATTCCCCTTGTCCTGGCACTGTCTGTCTATATGAAAACCCCTATTCCTCTTTTTAATAAGCCACTTCAGGCATGGCAAGGGGCTCTGAGGACTCCCCAGAACCTTCTCTTCTCCAGGCTGAGCCTCCCCAGTTCTCCAGGTCTGTCTCTACAGACCAGAGGTGCTCCAGCCCTCCCCATCCCTATCTCCATCTGCAGGGCAGGATCTGAGCAGCAGGACCCCAGCCAAACCCCCAGCCCAGGCACAGACACTCAGCTTTGGCTCCCCTTTTCCCTCTGGCTCCTCCTTCCCAGCACCAAAGGGAGATCACCCAGAGAGAGGGACCATCCCCAGCCCTGCTCCCTCCTACCCCATCCTCACCACGGCATTGTTCCCATGTTGCCATGAAAGTTTTCAGTGGCACACAAAAACAGCCACAAAATTCACAAAGTTTCAGCTAAAAAATAACCCAGAGGTGAGCTTGGAGCCTTTCCTGGAAGCTGAGACACAATTCCCTGCTCCCCACAGGAATATGTGATCTCTTAGAGAGCAAAACTTGCTTTATCCAGTCTTGCTCTCCTACTGAGGGGTCATACTGAATATCAGACACTCAAACCAGACACTCCTTAAAGCCCATTCCAGCAGCAGATACCTGGGCAGCCTCTGTACAGCCCAACACCTTCACCTAATATACAATGCCTCAATTTTCTAGAGCCCCTCAGTAGCACTGTACTCAGCAGAGCTACAAAAATGATCACAGTCAATATTTTGGAGCCTTAACAGAGGCTTTAGTACCATTTATAAGTGGAATTTTTAGTAAAACCACTCCTGCCTGGAGAGCAGGACCTCACTGAGGGCCCAAGAACTTCAGAAATATTGAAAAGCTCCACCACAACCATTCACCTGCTGCATTTCCATTCATTCCCCCCTAATTACCAAACCCAGCACTTCCTATTAGCTCCAATTAAACCTCCAGAGGTGTATACTAAACCAGATTTAAGGGAAATTTAAACCACAGGAACCTGCCAGCAAGTTTTATTTATAAAAGAAGCAGAGAAATCTCTACCCTCAAGTAAATTCCTCCAGATTCAGCCAGCAGCAGGTGAGCTGAGGGCTCTACAGCCCTTGTGTGTCCTGATTCCCAGGAGGATGGGACGTTCCTGCCTCCAGCACAGGGCTGACCAAAGGGATGGAAGAGGGAAGGAGGAGCTGATATTTCAAATTTGTGAGATTTTTTTGTTGTTGTTTTTGCAGGCAGCCAAAGCAGCCTGGAGGCACCAAACAACATCAGCTGAAGGCATCCTGGGGGCTTTGCTGGGATGGGCAGGGAGGTCACCTGCAGCAGCTCCCTGTGCCCAGGCCCCTTGCAGGAGCGGAGCCGGGCTGGGCTGAGCAGAGCCGGGCTGAGCAGAGCCAGCTGTCCTGCAGCTCCATCTAGTGCAAGGCACCCGGGCTCGTTCCTGTCTCCACACTCGGGGAAGCTCTGGCTCCTGGAGTCACAGGATTTCCAGAGATTTGTGCTTCACGATTCCCCCCACCCGTAAATCAGTGCAGCTGCAGCTGCTGCTGCTGCAGGTGACACCCAAAAACACAGTTCAGGTGCATTTACAACAAGGAAGGTATTAAACAGACAGGGATTCCCTATTCCTTTAAATCCTCTGGTTGGTTTTTGACTTGGAAGTACTTGTGGTTGCACAAGGTGCTGCTCACAAGCACTGCAAGCTCTGAAAGAGCAGAGCAGCACCAGGGCTCAGGTGGCTGAAACACAGCTCTGGTGTTCAGAAGGATTCAGACTTTTCATGCCTAGACACCTGCTCCGTTGTCTTTGACAGCCTGCACCACACCAGAAGTGCTCACAGCTCCAGAAAAAGGAAAATTTCCCCTGGAATTCTTGCTGGAAGCTGTCAGCAAACAGGGAACTGCACCATAAGGGTGAGAGGCTGAGCTCCTGGTTTTGTTTTAAAGACCTGCATCAAAAGGTGGGGAGGAAAGAAAAATAAAGAAGCCTTTTTGGAAAAAGGGTAGTGTTAATTTTCAAAGAAATTAAGGAAAAAGTGGGATGAGATCCTTCTCACTGCTCTTCCCCAGATGCACTCAGCTGGACAGAGACCAAGCATCTCTCTCCCCAGAACTCGGTGCAAATCCTTTTCCTAAAGCCCCTCTGCCTCCCATGGCCACCACAACAGTCCCAGATCCCAGTGTTTTCCCCTCCTCCTGCACAGCTGCTCCTTGGGGAAGCCAAGACTTTGTGCAGGTTATTGTATTTTTTAATCACACCAAATATTCAGGGAGTTTCAAGTCCTGTGAGGGAGGGGAGGTTGAAAACAAAGGGAGATGTGTAAATACCTGAATAAAGACATGAAAGATTAACAGAAATAACTGTTAATAACTGTTAATTGTTTCCGTGCCAGTTGCCAAGATGCATTAAAGAGGCTACAAGGGATTTCCAGCTATTAACAGGTGAGGAGGCAGTGGTGTTAAATGAAGGTCACAGAGTGATTTATACAATGTGCTACAACACTTCTGCTCACTTTTTTATTAAATATCTCTGCAATGCAATTCCCTGGCAACTCCTGCTTTACCCATGTTACAACTGCTCAGCATGCCATGGAATCATGGGATCCTTAAGGTTGGAAAAGACCTCCAAGATATTTGTTTTTAACCAAACACCACCATTCCCACTAAACTGTATTGCCAAGTGCCACAAATGCTGGTTTTTTGAGCACTTCCAGAGATGGTGACAACAAAATCTGTGGCCAAAATGTGGGGTTTTGCAGCAAAGAGTGGGATATCCCCCAATGCACAACTCCTGCTGGAGAATATTAGGGAAACTCCATGCTGCCAGGCTTGGGAGTTTGAAAACTCTCAAAACAAAAAACAAAAAACAAACAAACAACAACAAAAAAAAAAAAAATCAAAGCACAAATGTGTTCATTCCTTGGAATAAAACTCCTGTGGTTTCCCGTGCTGGCTCCAGGGCTGGGGAGTGCCCTGCAGGGGTGGGCTCCAGCCAGACACAGCCCCCTTTCCCAGGGGGATGCTCCATTCTGTGTGGCCCCATCAGCTGCTGCTTGAATTTGGCCTTGAGTTCCATATGTCTCACGAAACCCTCTTGAAACAACTTCCAGAAATGCTTTTATTCTGAGGGTGTTCTGCCTTGAATGCATCTGATTCATCCCCTCTCCAAATGACCCTTTTACAGCACAGCCTGTGCAGCCGAGGGGAAGCAGAGTTGTTTTCTCCCTGCTATCACAATCAAGTTGTTTGGTATAAAATGTGGCTGAGAAGTGAATCCATAATGTTCCTGGCCATGTAAGGAAACTGCTATTACCAGGAGGAAAATGCAGGTAGTAACTCTGTGGGTTTTTCTCCGCTGGAACTGTAATTAATGTGGATGCTGTGCACTAAGTGCAGGGAGAAATACAGACTTCACAGCAGTGAAAATGCATCTCATTAACACCAGAACTACTGTATCGTCCAAATGCATTATGTTCAGCAAGGAAAAGCTGTGTAATTGAATTCCCACCAAAGCACAGTTCATCTGCATCAAACAGCACCGTGCTCATCCTGCAGCTCCTTCGGGCTGCTGCTGGAAATGAGGATTAATTAGGATACCTGCTCGTTACTCAGGGAGCAGGCACACACACTGTGGTCAGTGAGAGGCTCTGCTCAAACCCCAGCCAGGCAGAGCAGGGTGACTCCAAAGATTTGGATCTTCTTGCACTCAGGATGCACCAAAGAGTCAAAATTCTTTTGTCCGTGCAGAAAACGCTGGTTAAAAAAACCAAAACCAGCAATTCACAGGAAGACACCTCTGCTGCATAAATACTTCAGTAATAATTAAATAAGTGATTTATGGAATTGGTTTTGAATTATTCTAGGCTGGATTGGCTCGAGTGGCAGGGATGTGTATAAATCATTCTGTGCACAGCACCTCCCAATCCCAACATGCAGCTAATGAACCCTCTGGAGCTGAAAACGCTCCTCCTTCAGGAAGAACCCACTGATCTGCAGCATTTTAATGGGTAAATTATTATTAATTAAAATAAATACATTAAAAGCTCCCAAATACAGCAGAGGGGAGAGTCTGAGAAGGGGTAGGAGGCATCCAGACAGAACCAGCAGAGAGGGTTTGGAGATTTGGAGCTGGAAATCTGTGCTTTCACTGAGTAGTTTTTCAGTCAGATCCGAGTGGGATTAATCCATCTCTTGGTTACAGAACCTCCCATCCATGAGCCCTGGCACAGGGGTGTGTGAGGGCAGCAGGAGCTCATGAAATGCATTTTAGCTCATCATCATCATGTCTTCTCCCTTTCCTCCCCTGTCACATGTTCCCCAGAGCCCCAGCACACACTCTGGCATCCCCCCAGCACAGCTTCCAGGCTGAGAAAGCCCTGCAAAGACAAACCCCCGAGTTACTCTGGGCAGAGGCATCTTGGCCCAAAGCAGCACACAGGGAGGAGGTCACCTCAGCTCATGCCAGGGTCCTGGTATGATTTTCCCCCAGGTTCATCCCAGAGCCTGACTCCCAAAGTCCCCCCCAGTGAGAAGGGATCAGCCCCCTCAGCATCCCCTTTGGGTGTCATTTTGGGCTGTAGGGGAGGCAGTGGGAGCAATCCATCACCCTCAACCTTTGGAAAACGACTGACTGCTGGGATATCATTCTGAGCTGCCACTTGGGTGAATTTTATCACTGGAGGTGCAAGGGTTGCTGAGCTCTGGCTCATTCTGTCTCCCTGAACATGTGGGACATGATCCCACCACCCCCAGGACCTCACTGTGCTCACCAGTGCCTCGGCTCCCATGCAGCCTGGCACACCCCATTACTTCTGTGCTTCAAATCCCATCATTCAGCTCTAACAAGGAAATAATTTTAATTAAGGAAATTAAAAATGTATTTGCGTTGGAATTTTAAGTAGGTGTTAATTTGAAGGCGTGAAAAAGAGCCCTGCAGCCTGTTTGTGTCAGGAGCAGCAGGGGATGGGGATGGAGGAAGGGAAAGGCCCTCTGCATCCTCTGGAGCAGGGGCAGGGCACAAAGGCAGGACCAGCACAAGGCAGAGCCACTCCCAGTGAAGGAAGAGGGTTCCTGCTGATCCCATTCCTGCAGGAGGCTGGAGCCAGGAGGGAGTCGGGCTCTTCTCCCAACAAGCAAGAGAACAAAAGGAGTCGGCCTCCAGTAGCACAAAGGGGAGGTTTAGATTGGATGTTAAGGAAAATTTCTTCATGGATGGGGCTGTCAAACACTGGAACAGCTGCCCAGGGCAGTGGTGGATTCTCCTTCCCTGAAGGAATTTAGAACCCCTGTGGATATGGCACTTGGGGACATGGTTGAGTGGTGGGCCTGGCAGCACTGGGAAAAGCTGGTAGTCAGTGGTCACAGAGGGCTTTTCCAACCTTAATGATTCTACAGATCTAAGAAAAGCAGCAAAAAAAGTGTTGGGAAGTCCTTCAGGGAAGCTCTGAAGCCATGAGGCCACAAGGAGGGATGAGAATATTCCCAGTCTGGCCCAGGTCCCCATGGGCTGCAGTGGCCTCTCGTGTCCCCTGCATGGGCAGCCCCGAGGGCTGAGGTTCACCTGGAGGTGCCAGGTCCTGCTTCCATTCCCTCTTTCACTTGTTGCTGATATCCAGCACCACAAAACTCCATCAGCAGTGTCCCAGGCTTTCCACAGGTGCCACCAGCCCACTGGGAGCTTGGCTGAGTGACAGTGCCACTGGTGGGTGGCCTTTGGCCAGAAGGAAGGAGATGATTCTCATTTTGCATCCTTGCAGCAGAGACAACCCAGAGAAGGCTGCAATGCAAGGCTCAGCTTAATGCAGCTGGGTAAGAGTCCTATCAAAAACAGCAGCTAATTAGTTAAGTAATACCCAGTGTTATTAATGCTGCAGCTCTGCCATCACCCATGTATTTATAATAATAGTGTTCCCACTGTAACAGCATTAATCATAATGGATTTACTAAGAAATTAAGGGGGAAGAGATATTATCTCCCTTGGGAACGGCACTTGACAGCAGCCCTGCTTAGTGTGTGGATTTGGATTGGTTTAATTCTCAATGTCTCGCTCATTAATCTGCTTTTCCAATGGCCCCTCACAAACACTCCTCTGGGAGAGCAACCACAGGAGGATGGGGGCAGGACAAGCACAGCCAGGGGAGGGGGGTTCCAGAGCAGCCCCAGGGAATCCTGGCTGAGGTCAGCACAGCCAGCAGGGTTTCCTCACAGGGTGTGAGGGCACGGTCCTCTCCTGCCTGTGTGGGCAGTGTCCATGTCTGGGCATCACCCTCTTCTCCAGCCAATCTGCTATTCCCAGCTCCATGCTTAAAAAACTCTTCCAGCTTTACCTGGGGAGCAAGGGATATTCAGCATCTCTTCCCAACATTTATAACAAGCACTCAAAGGCTTTATTGAAACTTGTTTTCCCATGAGCCTTCCTCCTCATCAGGCTTCTGGTTCAGGACACTTGGACTAACAGCAGCCAGGGAATGCAGTGACACCCACAAGGCTCGGGCTCACCACCCTCACCAGAACCCATCCATGATCAGCATTGAGCTTTCACCAGCAGCTCCTGTCTGAGAAAAATGAAAGCTTGATGTATCTCCTAAAAGTCCAATGATCTGAATAAAATTAAATCCTGATGAAAATCAAAGCTTGATAAAAATTAAAGCCTGAAGTCCCAGTGATCCAATGATTTTTACCAGGAGTACAGCTTTCTTTCCTTGATTAGTTTATATCTGTGCGTAAAGACAGAGATATTTTATCACAACCTGCACTAAACCCCTCTGATGCCTTGCCTGGGAGAGTGGAAATGGCCTGGAATGTTCACCTGCCAGCAGGAAAACAAGCTGGAGGAAGAATGCTCCCAAACCTTGGAAAGCCCTGGAGCCCTTGGGGCTGCTGTCCCCAACACGGGCACCTGTCTGTCCCTGGAGGGCGTCTGTCTGTCCGGCCTCCAAGGAAACACGGGGACTCCACAGCTGATGAATGCCTGCATTTATTGTGCCTGTCCTTTGCATCACACAAAGGACCTGAGGACACCAGCTTCATTTTTTCACCCCAAGTTCTTGATACACAAAGAAACACGTTTCCCCTTTTTCTTTGCCCATTTAATATTTTTTCTTTCTCTTTTCTCCTTAAGGAGAGGGCTGGGCCGGGTTCCATGAGTTCCAGGGCCACCCCCGTGCCCAGCCCAGGCGCAGTGACGCCTCCCGGGGCTTCTCCCGGCTGAGCAGCCCCAGCTCTCTCAGCCTTTCCTCAGAGCAGAGGTGCTCCAGCCCCTGCAGCATCTCCGGGGCCTCCTCTGCCCTCCCTCCAACAGCTCCAGCTCCTGCCCGTGCTCAGGACCCCAGAGCTGGGGCAGGGGTGAGCCCAGGAGGGGCTGCAGCTTCATGGGCACCAGCAGGGAATTTTGTGTTATCACTGCAGAGGAACTAAACGTGCTCTGGTGCTGAGGGATAAAATGAAAGGAATGAAGCCGCCCTTCCTTGGGGAGTGTGAAGGGATCTGTCAGGAGCCGATCCCGGGTTCCCCGCGCCCCGGAGCGGCTGCACAGGGCCGGGCCCTGGCTCCATGCTCGGAGCTCCCTCAGCTCCCACAGGCACGGGCTCCGAAGCAAACCCTGCCCATGGGGACACGGCAGCCGTGCCACGCTGGTTCCTGCAGCTGAGGCCGGGCCCGCAGCGCCCTGGGGTGCCCACACAGCCCGGATTGTCCCCATGGATTCCTGCAGCCCGAGCCAAAGCCACAGGCGCTGCCCGGAGCCTCCCTTCGGGGCCGGCCCAGGCCCGCGGGGTGCCCAGCACAGCCCCGGTAGCACCGGGGAGGGGCCGTGGCCGAGGCTCCGCAGGACCGGGCGGGCTCGGCGCTGCTCCCTCATGGGCTCCCATGGGCCGGGAGCGCTGGGATTTGCCCCTGCACACACCAAATGTGTGTGGAGCACCTGCAGGGAGAGTGGGATCTCTGTCAGGGAGAGCCCCGTGCACAGGGACCCCCAGCCCGGGGCTGGCCGTGCCAGCATCCCCAGGGACCTCCAGCCCCGGGAGCCCTGAGCAAGTGGAAACCACGACTGTGTGAACGCTGCCTGTGCCCAAAGCAAATGCAAAGAGAGCTGGCCTCTGACAAACAAGGACAATTGATTTAGAGAACAGCAGAAATAACAATGATCTACAAAATGTATTTACACTATCGGGGTCTTTATAACAACAATCTATGAAATGTATTTACAGTAAAAGGACCTATATTGCAATTGCAACCTAAGAAATGTATTTACAGGAGAACCTAACAAATTCTAGAATGTGTATACAGAAGGGACTGTGTCCATCCTCTCCATCAGTTCTGGGAGAGAAGCAAGCAGCACGGCCACTCCAGCCCAGCCCTGAGGGCTGTTCCCTGTGCCCCCAGGCTGGCACACGCTGGCACCGCGGCACTCTGCCCCCAGCACTGAGCCCAGCTGGGGCTGGGAGCCGGGCCCCAGGTGCTGGGACAGGGCTTGTGTGGCCCAAAGCAAGCACAGGGCAGGCCGGGGCTGCTGCTTGTGCCGCCCACAATCCAGGGCCCCCCTGGGGCACCGTGTCCCTGAGCAGGGCCACCCAGCCCAGCCCAGCCTGGCCGCAGGGGACCCACTCTGCCTGTGGGCAGGGCATGGCCAGCACCTGCCTGTGCTGCTGCTGGGGTTGGGCTTCATCCCAGGATCATGGGCTCCTCCTCATCTTCCTCATCCACGTCCATGTGCTCCATCTCTTCCTTCATGTCAACCTCCATCAGCTCCTCCAGCTCCTCCACCTCACTGACCTCCATCTCCTCTACAGTCTCTTCTACATCTGCTTCCATACTTTTTTCGGTATCCATATCCACTTCCATCTCCTCCTCAGTGTCTGTGGCTGCCTGCATGAAGGCAGCACAACCTCACAGTGTGGTTCTTGCCCCACACCATCCCCACAGGGCTCCAGCCTACCTGGGCAGTTGGGGGGTTCCCCCCTCCCTGGAATGGCACTGTACCTTCACAGGGACAGGAGTGCACATCCTGCTGGGATTGGTGCTGAGATCCAGGCAGCAGGAAAAATCCAGGCAGCAGGAACAGCTCAGAAGTGATGGGCATATCGGAGCAGGTGACAAGTGACCACAGGGAGCAGGTGAAGGGTGTGCTGTGCTCATTCCCAGCTCCTGGCAGTGCCACCTGGAACACTGGGAGCTGTGATACCACCAGAATTCTAGGAGTGCTCCACAGTGGTGGATAGGGATTGTAGAATGATCAAATCCTTGAATGATTTCACTTCAAAGGATCCTAAAGATCAACTCATTCCAACCTGAGCAACCTTCCACCACACCAGGGCCCCATCAAACCTGGCCTTGAATGTTCCCAGGGACAGGATATCCACAGTTTGTGCCAGTGTCTCACCAGGCACACTGGAAAAAAAAATCTTCCTCTCCTCAAACCTAAATTGTCCTCCCTCAGTTTTCAGCTGTGCTCCCTTCTCCTCTCCCCACAGACCCTGCTGAACACTCTGGGTCCCTCTCTGGGTCCCTCCAAGCCCTGCTCAGCTCTGTGAGGCCTCCCAGGCTCCCTCACCTCACCACTGCTGGCTCTCCTTTCCCAGAGGCTGCCTTCCTCCAAGAGTTTTCATGGCTTTTCTCTCCCTGCCCCTCTGCAGTTCCCCAGAGCCACAGATGTGACAGCAGCTCCACCACAGTCACCTTTGCTGTGGTGAGATGTGCTGGACCAGAATGGAGGGGTTGCAAATCCTCCCCTGCACAGGCAGCGAGGCAGTGGGTGACACCACAGCAGCCACCCCAGGAAGGAATGTCCCTTTCCTTGCAGTGATGCTGTGACACCCTGGGGACCCTCTTTGCCGTGAGATCCCGGGGATCCCAGCTGTGCCATGCACCCAGCAGACTCCAGGCTCCCTAGGAGCAGAACCAGGGCAGGTGTTTCCCAGTCAGGCATTGGGATTTCACCTGCAGGGTTTGATGCTGGCCCAGCTCAGCCCATTGGGTGCAGCCTTTGAGTGCAGAGCAATCCCAAAGAAGGATTCAGCCATTCCTGGCACATCCTGAGCCCCAGGGATGAGCAGCAGAGCCTGGATGCTGCTTTGCCCTGAGCTTGGCTCAGCATGAACTGGTGCCAGCCATCAACTTGGCTGGAATGAGATAACCTTTAAGGTCTTTTCCAACCCAAAGCATCCCATGGTTCTGTAAGCACTGAGCATCCATGACATCCACGAGGATAAGCAGAAAAAAGAGGAGATCTTCACCCTGCCCAAGCCAAAACCTTTGTCTCCAGTTCAAGGCAACAGATTTGACCCAGTTCATGCCCACAATGTCAGCAAGCCCCAGAGTCCCAGCAGGGACAGCCCCAAGCTCCTCACTGGCCACACAGAACTGGTGAGAACCCTGTTAGCACATCCAGGAGAAGCTGCAGCACTCCCTCAGTCTTTATCCCAAAGCTCCCATTGCACTCCCTGAGCTGGAATTGCTATTTGGCAAAACAAAATCACCCCAAACTTTGCAAACAATAACATGAGCCCTGGTGCTGAGGAGCTGAGTTAGGACCTCTGGCCTTGCTGAGGGATGGTTTGGCAAGGCAGAATAATGTCAGGTGAGGGATGGAAGAGGTGGGTGAGGGAAGATCTGTCACATTCTCTGATAGCAGATGTGTCCTGGAGGGTTTTGCAGCTGGGCCAGGACACTGGAGTGAGTCCCTGGCACAGGGGATGCCCCCACAGTCACCCAGCCCCATTCTGGGCAGACATGGGAAGAGCATCCCTGGTCCCCAAAAGCCCTCCCAGCAAACCACATCACACACAGCCTCTCTGCCCTTGTCCTTTTGTTCCTCCAATTTCTGCTGGTGTCCTTTGGCTCCTGGCCAGCGGATATGGAGGGTACCAAGCTCCCTGCAAACAAATGAAGTTCTCCAGGACTGTGCTCATATGAGATTTGTCAATATTTGCTCAGGACTGAGGTGAAACTGAACTGAATGAGGCTGAAGAATGATGGCAGATATTGGATTGGGAAGTGAGGCATCACCAGCTATTCAACTAAAAATGCTCTTTTTTCCCCTTTTTCTCCCTCTTCTTTGTATTTTAACTTTAATTTTGTATTTTAATTTACATGCCAGGCAGAGCTGTTCCCTATTGCAATAAATAAGGGTGTTTTGCATTTTATCTCTGTGTCATTGCTGGTCGGGTGGAGCTGATACCAAACCACCCCTTGCATGAGTGAGGACAAGAGCCAGGAGAGGCCATGCCTGGACCCAGGGACTCTGGCACTGGGAGTCACAGAATCCCCTAGGTTGGAAAAAACCCCAAAGATCATCGAATCCAACCATTGATCCGGCACTGGCAAACCCAGCACTCAGCAGGACGCCCCAGCCTCCATCAGTGTGAGCTGTCCCAACGCTCAGCATCTGCCAGGACCTGGCCCGCCCCGGTTTGGGGCACCCCAACCCCACTGCCCGTGCCGGGGGTGGCAGCTCCGGTGTCACCTCCAGCCCCGCAGAGACAGGGCTGTGCTGGGCGCTCCCGTCCCGCCGGGGCTGAGGCTCTCCGGGGGCTCTGCGGTTCCAGAGTTTGTCGCCTTCTTGCTCCCACCGTGGAGCTGCTTCCACATCCCGAACTGCGCAGGGAGGGAAGCCCATCCCGGCATTGCCCTCTGCTGGCAAATCCCTCTCGGATAAGATTCTCCTCTGCTGTGTTCTCGCAAAATGTCCTGGGGAGCAGCTGCGCTGGCTCTGGATGCGCATCTGGGCATCCACAGCATCCCCAAATCCCGGCGGCACCAGCGGCCCCAGCCGGAGGGACTGGGCCAGGAGCAAGGACCTTCCTTGAGGCTTGGGGCGGGCTCCGGGTGCCCAGGAAAGCAGCTGAGTGACTGCAAACAGCGACTGGAGCCCTTCAGGGGCTGGGCTTTTCCCTGAGGAAAAGGGAGCTGAAAATTAAAGTGGGGGAAAAGGTTTTTATTAAAAACCGGCAGCCAGCAACCCTGTCACAGCAGGGAAATCCTGGTGTCGAATTTAAAGAAGTTTCGTGGGGCTCAGGGGAGAGACACAGAAAGGGGTTTGTTGGGGATGGTTTTCCAGGGAAGTGGGATGCAGTGTTCTTTAGGGTGTGGGTGACCTTGTCACCTGTGCCCCATCACCTTGGGCCCCCGGGTGAAGGCTGGGGGCTGGCAGAGCACCCCGGGTCCAGCCCTGCACTCAGGACAGGTGGCTGTGCCCAGGAGCTGGGCTTGGATCCCCGAATCTCGGGGGAAGAGCCAGGAAGGGGGGCAGGAGCCTCTGCTGTGCCCCCAGCTGTGCCAGCTGTGCCAGCACCTCACAGGAGGGAGGCACCCCCGTGTCCCACGTCTGTCGGTCCAGAAAGGCAGTTCTGTCTGTCTGTCCAGAAAGGCAGTTTTGTCTGTCTGTCTGTCCAGAAAGGCAGTTCTGTCTGTCTGTCCAGAAAGGCAGTTCTGTCTGTCTGTCTGTCCAGAAAGGCAGTTCTGTCTGTCTGTCTGTCTGTCCAGAAAGGCAGTTTTGTCTCTACGGGAAGGCAGTTCTGTCTGTCTGTCCAGAAAGGCAGGTTTGTCTGTCTGTCTGTCCAGAAAGGCAGTTCTGTGTGTCTGTCTGTCTGTCCAGAAAGGCAGTTTTGTCTCTAGGTGTTGGAGTGGAAATGGCAGGGCCCATCCCGCATGGCTCGGAGGTGTTTGTGTCACTGCAGCGGCTGCGGGGAGGGGGACACAGGGCAGGAATTGTTCCCTGTGAGGGTGGGCAGGCCCTGGCACAGGGTGCCCAGAGCAGCTGTGGCTGCCCCTGGATCCCTGGCAGTGCCCAAGGCCAGGTTGGGCAGGGCTTGGAGCAGCCTGGGACAGTGGGAGGTGTCCCTGCCATGGCAGGAGGTGGGATGGGATTTAAGGTCCTTCCCTTACAAATCTGAGGATTCTGCAAACACAGCAGAGAGGATGGGCCAAGGCAGGGCAGCAGGACAAGATTTTAGGTTGTGTCTCTGCTGGACAGCCCAGTCTAAACCCCACTGGTGCCTGGGCCATTTGGGATCCTGAAGCCAGGGTGCTCCAAGCCAGCACTATAGAAAGCCTGAGAATCCTCAGTTCTACCTCACCCCAAAGCCATCTCCTCCCTACTGCCCACAGGGGCATCCCAGGAGTGCAGAGGCTTTGGAGAACTCACTGTGGATGGGGCAGATCTGCCCAAGCCCTGCAGGTCACATCCCTGTTTGCTGCTGACCAAATCCCTCTGAAACCTCCTCCCACCACACATGGGGAGCCCGTGATGGAGAAGGAGGGGGCAAGGGCAGGGGAACAGCTCAGCAAGGGGCAGGAGAAGCCCAGGGACAGCAGGAGAAGCCCAGGGACAGCAGGAGAAGCCCAGGGACAGCAGGAGGGTGACATGGCCATCCCCAGACCCAGCTGCATTCCCCTTCTCTCCCAAGGGACAGCCAGCGAGGGAAGCTCTCAGCCACAGCTCTCAGGTGACACAGAGGAGGTCACCGGGTTCCCATAGTGGAGAAAAGAAAGGGAAACCTCTGATAATGCCTTAAAACATGGCCTCAAAATCCTGCCAGATGAGCAGGCTGGGAGATGTCCAGCTGAGCTGAAGGCCGGGGGCCAGGGGAGGGAGGGAGGGATGGGGCTGGGCCACTGAGAGCCACAAGATTTGGAAAGCATCACTTTGATTTAATGGACCTTGATGTTTTAAAATTAAGTTGAGAGCTCTTTTCTTTGCCACAGGGCTGAGCAGCGAGCAGGATTTAGAAGGGCAAGAGCTTTCCAGATGAGCAGTGCAATTTTGTCATAAGAACCAAAATAATGATAAAAATAATGAGCAGGGGAGGGAGGGAGTGCTGGGCTCACATACAAATGTTAACCTGAGGGTCCTCTCAGCAGGGCCTTAATAAAGGGATTAACCTGTTCTATCAATTAGTGGTGTTACACCTCTTGAGTGGGAATAAACTCGTCCTTACAGACTAATTCCATAAACACACTGCACTCAGGGCCTTCAGTGAGCTGAGTGCTTTTAATGAAAGGAATGAGATTTCAACACACATCTGCAGAGGGATTAGAGGGAGTGGCCACTGCTGTTGGCATCTGTGGGGCTGGAGCCACATAACCCAAGAGGCTGGGACAAGCTGGGGGCACCCTAGGGTGGGGAGTGCATCCCAGGGGAGCTGTGGAGGGAGGGAACCACCCTGGAGAACCCAGAGCCAAGGGGGTCCCCAGCTCTCTCTGCTGTTTGGATGCCCTGAGCTGTCAAACCCTCAGCTGGCACCAGCAGTGACAGAGGTGTCCCCAGCACCCTGGGATGTGGCACTGGGGATGGAGCAGCTGCAGCAGCACCAGAGTGCCCACTGGGATTCTGTGGTGGGGTTTAGCACAGGGGGCAGGAAGAGAGAAGCACAAGAAGCTTAACCCTGGCTGTGACCTCCAGGCCACCAGTTCTGTCCCTCAGCCTCCCTGCAGAACAAGCAAGGCAGGGGCTCCCAGCTGCAGCTGGGGCACAGCACATCCCACAGCACATCCCACAGCACATCCCACAGCACATCCCACAGCACATCCCACAGCACATCCCACAGCACCCACAGCAGCCTGCAGGACAGCCCTGAGGATCCAGTTAGGCCTGGGAAAACTGGGAGCAGATGGAAGCAGACAGTGACCTGGGTGGGACAGGGAGCAGGGAGCTGGGATGTGCTGCTGTGGGAGCTGCAGCAGGGCTGGGTTGGCAGTGAAGCAAGGTCAGCTGGCCCCAGAGCAGGAGCAGGCCCCAGGGTGAGATGTCACAGAAGGGGGAAGGCACCTGATTTATGGCACTGACAGCCACGACCTCTCATTCCCAAGGAAATGCCATGTCCTGTGTGCTGCTCCAGGGGCTCTTCCCTGCA
Organism: Aegithalos caudatus; assembly: GCA_013389925.1. Taxonomy (NCBI): domain Eukaryota; kingdom Metazoa; phylum Chordata; class Aves; order Passeriformes; family Aegithalidae; genus Aegithalos; species Aegithalos caudatus. The sequence goes on along the minus strand of WEIU01001673.1, from coordinate 45,783 downwards.
GGCAGAGCGGACAGGGATCTGATGGCATTTTCTGGAGAAGCTGTGCTTTCCCTCAAATGCTTCAATACCAAACTGTAGATGATAGATTTTAGTGAGGACATTCCCCTCAGAGCATCCTGAGAGGCTCCCTGGCCTGCTCCTGTACCCACCTGCTTCCATGTGAGGCCAAAGAGAGCTCTCAGCACCAAGCACCTCCCCAGAACTCTCTACTAACCCACTACTAACCCACTACTAACCCATTACTAACCCACTACTAACCCACACATGCATTAACAACTCCCCAGTGAAGCAACTGAACAGCAATTTGCCTCCCCAGGGGCTGATGGAGCCCCTCATTCCCTGCCACTTCAACACTGCACTGAAGTTAAATGTCTGTGTCAGAAGAGCATCTCCTGGAGAGAGGAGCAGGGAAGACACACAGGAGAGACATTTATGCACCTGGAAAGGGAAAGCTCCAGCTGGAGCTCAGTCTGACAGAGGGCAGTGCTGGGCAGAGCTGTGGATTCCCATTATTCCCCAGGGAACAGGCCCCCAGCTGCTGCACACCAGGGCTCTCCAGCCCAGGGGTGATGTCTGCTCAGGTTTATTTATCCTGTTTAGCCACCTCACCTCAGCCTCTCTGGCCCAGCTTTTCCAAGTGCTCTGTGAGTGTTCACCCAATTCCAAAGGTGCAAACACAGATCCTTGGTGTCAGTGGACTCTGAGCCCTTGAGCAGCCAAGGAAGGATCTCCTTCCTGATTCCTCTGACCCAAAGGTGCAGCACAAATACAAAACCCTTCCCTGGCCCTTCCAGTGTTGTGCTTGACTTGGATCCCAGTACAAATGCCATGTCCTGGACTCTCCACCTGCACAACAGCCTCTGTCTGTACTAAAAGTATTCCAAGGGAAAAGCAGGGATGAGACCCTTCAGCCCAGTCTGTATTTTCACAGAATCCCAGAATGGATTGAGTTGGAAGGACCTTGAAACCCATCCAGTGCCTCCCTGCCATGGGCAGGGACAACTTCCACTGTCCCAGGCTGCTCCAAGCCCATCCAAGCTGGCTTTGGGCACTGCCAGGGATCCAGGGGCAGCCACAACTTTTCACCCTGCTTTAATTGAATAATTCTCATACACACATACAACAATGACAATGCTTTCCACCTTCCCCAGAGGAAAAAAACAAGGATTTTCCATGAGCTGAAAACACCTGGATCCCAGATTCCTGCTTCCCTCCTTTAACAGCTCCACAAGAAAACACCAACACAGCTGCAACTGGAGTTGGTGAGGTTAACTGAGCTGAGTTTCCCAGCAGGAACTGGAGTGGCTTTCCCAGGAAAAGGGACTGAGTGACACCACAGAATCTGCTGGCAGGGACAGCTCCCTCCTCCACTGCCCCGTGGGGCTCTGGACAGGGAAATTCTGCCCTCAGAAGCATCCTGAGCAAGGCAGCCAAATGTTACTGTAAACATCCCGCTGTTCACTAAGCAGTGGATAAGGAATTCAGGGATACCCAAAGCAGAAAGGTGGTCAGTCCTCAGACATTGTTAAACTGAAGGGTTAAGGAACCACCCCATCATTAATTAAAAGGTTTTTAGCATCGTGCTCAGATGTCCCTGAGGGTGACCTGAGTCCTCAGGGCCCGGAGCACTCTGCTAATAAAGAGCTGAAATAAAGGAGAGGAGGTGGGATCCTGTTTGGAAATCAGTGCTGTTTATTGTCTGCATCAGGGGTACAGCCTCCAAGGGGTTCCAGGGACAACAGCCCAAATAGGGCCAAGGATCCAGGGTTATATAGCAGATAAAAGGGGTGGTCCTGAGGGTCAGGGTCCAATAGGAATAGGGAAACATGGCCCAGGAGGGTGGACAGGAACCAGGGGGACTAATGGGATCACAGGGGTGCGGTACTGCAGCAGAAATAACCCATTGGGGTCCAAGGGAAGAGAGAACATTCTGGCAGGTGTGCATATATGGTAACAGGGTGACATAAACCTAACAAACCCATAGAACAAGGAAACCTAAGGAACACTAACACGTGTCTGCAAAGGCCCATGGGAGGGAGGAATTCCTCACCATGACCTAAAGGGGATCTTCCCCATTGGCCTCGGTCCCTCCAGGGTTGAGGCACAGCTGGAAAAACCCCCGGGCCTCCACAAGGGATGAAGCAAGACAAGGCTGTAGGGCTGAGGCTGCCATGGCTCAGAGTCCCCAGCAGCCCAGCACACATTCCCTGCTGCATTCCCTGCTGCAATCCCTGCTGCATTCCCTGCTGTGCAGGGCAGGCTGTGCTCAGTGAAGCCGAGGGAGCAGCAGAGCCCCCAGGGCAGGGCAGGGCAGGGCTGCCTGTCCCTCCCACAGCAGGACATGCACAGCAGGCTCCCTGCTGCTGGCCTGGGCTGTGCCCCTCCCAGCACCACCTCAGTGCTGCTCTTGGGACACCTCCTGCATTGGAGATGCTCCCCTGTAATTCCTAAATAAAACAGAGCTGTGCTTTAACAATATCTGCTAGCACAGTGCACAGCAGAGATCATGTATGTCCATGATGGAAAACAAAGCTAAAGGCCCCAGCTCTGTCCTTAAACCTTTTGAACTTAATTCAGCTGATTTTCCCTCAGTGTGGGGATTTTCACATAGAACAGAATCCCAGGATCACTGAGGTCGGAAAAGCTCTCCAAGGTCATTGAGTCCAACCTGTGCCTGATCCCCACCTTGTCACCAGCCCAGAGCACTGAGTGCCACATCCAGTTGTTCCTTGAGCATCTCCAGGGATGGGGACTCTCCACCACATTTCTGGGCAGTCCCTTCCAAAGCCTGACAACCCCTTCCATGAAGAAATTCCTCCTCATGTCCAGCCTGAACCTCCCTTGGCACAGCTTGAGGTTCTCTCCTCTTGTCCTGTCCCTTGTCCCTGGGAGCAGAGCCCAACCATAGCTCAGCAGGCTTTAGAGTGGGTGTCCCTCATGTAGAAATAGGCCAAACTACAGCTAAACCACAGCCAGATCACTTAACCAGGACACAGAACTGACCACAGGAGCCAGAGGTGAAAATTAATCGAGATATTTAATACAGTGCAATCCATAGTAGTTTCTTAATTAAAATAATTGTGTGCATGTATCTGAATGGGTTATCAATTATCACAAAAAAGCAATAAACATTGTAGTGCTATGTAGAAAAATGTACAACTGAACTTGAAACCTTCCCTACTTCCAAGAGAGTGTGGATCAACTGCAGCTCATTCTCACCAATTCAAATGGGCACAGTGACGACGTCGTTGCGGTGACAGACACAGGGCTGGCCACACAGCATCAAGGGATATAAATAGAACTGGCAAAGAACTAAAAACCTAAAGCATTCTTGCACCTAAAACACAATAAAGAAGCCGATGGGGGCTTAGGACTTTTCCTGGTTTTTAAATGCCTTACGAGACTCCTAGACACACTTAAACTGACTTAAAATTACAGAGTGCTTTTCAGCTTATTTCAATTCAATATATATGGCCCAAATTGAAGATGAAGATCCAGCAGTGGCAGGAGCACAGTCCCAAAGCTGAGTGTTTGATTTTGCAAATACCTTTTTCTACAGGAATTCAACCGTATCGACAGCAGGCAATTCCCCTGCTCCCCTTCTCTCCTCTGGGCAGACTTTTTTCCATGCTATGCAGAAAACAGCAATGCAGCTTCCACTGCTCTGGGTTAAAATTAAAGATAAAGACATTTTGCTTATGCTTTCTTCTCAACAAAACACATTTGCACCCGGAATAGGTAACCAAAGTCTTTTTTCCAGCCAGGGGCTGCTGTGGTTACATGGTTCCTGCCCAAGCTTCCAGCTCTTTCATGTCATCATCCTCTTCTTCCTCTTTCTTCTTGGCTGCAAAATCACAAAAGAGAACAAGTGAGTGGGAATCTTGCAGAACCCAGCAGCCTCTGTGCCACTGACAAACCAGGAAATGGAGCACCTGAGGCCAGCTGTGGACAAAAAATACACAAAACCTTCTTGAAGTGAAGTAAAAGGTGCTTTGCTGAAAGAGCCAGCATGGGCTAAACTTCCACTCTGAGTGGAAAAAGACAACAGCTCCCACAGGAAGAGGGCAGTGGGCATGAAAGCTAAAGTGTGATATTTCTCCATAATTCCCAAGCCTCCAAGCCTCTTGCAGAATGCAGCTTCTTACAGAAACTCATCTGCCATCTCCAGTATTAATCTCTTCCCCATCAAAAATAAACTCCTTATTCCATCACTGAGTACTGCAAATGCAAGAAATGAAGTGTTTGGGTCAGGTACAGAATGTAGAGGGGCTGGAGAGCCCTGGGAACATCCCACCCCCTTCTCCTGTGCTCCCTGGCAGCTGGGTGGATGTGGATGGGAGGGAGCAGCCTGGACACTGCCCTCTCCTCATTCCTGCTTGTTCCAGGGCACAAAATGCTGCTCTCTGTCATAACCTCACACATCCAGTTTCCATAAACTCAGCAAAAAAGGCTTGAACCCACCAACAGCTGCAATAATTTTGAAAAATGTAAAAAAAAAAAAGGGTGAAACAATTCCTGGCCCAAGTGGTTCATGTCATTCCAAAAGAAACATTTACATCAGGAAAACTGAGTCAGCTCCAAGCTCCAGACCCCTCACTTGTACAAGGCTGGAATTTGGTTTTTTATATTAAGCTACTCCAGCCTCCATTCAATAAAAACAGCTTCTGCCTGAATTTCTCCTGACACCACAAACAGAATTCCTCACTCAGACTGATTAAAGCCAAAATCCAGACAGCTCCTGAGAACTGGAAAAGCAGGAAAGCTCGTGGTCATCTTCCCTTCAAAAAGGAGGTAACAGAGTCAGCTCTACCTCTAAAAACACATTATTATTCCCCAAAAGACAATTACACAGGAACCTGAGCCATTAGGGACAGTATTCCCTTTGGAAGTCTGATCATGGTAATCACAAGAAAACTTTTAATCCCAGTGTTAAGTCAGTTTTAAGTGAAAAACAATTTAGGTTCAAAAAAATAAACCCACACAAAATCCCCACCCAACACCACCCCAGAATCCCAATTTTTCCCAAGTGCCAGCCTTGAAGGCAGCTTTATTGAAGCAAAAAGTGCCACTTAAATACATTAATGGAATTCATGGAATTCTCATTTCCATCCAAAAAGCAGCTTAGCATAAATCCTGTGAAACACTGAGCTTTATGCTTGCAGCTTTTGCTACCAAAATTGTACACAATTTATATTATTTTAGAGCGTTTCCCTATGTTTTATGCTGTGTAGCTCCTTAAATATGTCCATAATTACAACACCTCTTACTTGTGTGCAGTCCCAAAATGCAAAGAGTAGATTTGGGTCCAAGGCATTGTGTTTTAAGACTACTTAGAGAACAAACCTCATTAAACCAGCCAAGCAATAAAAAGGCAATGCACTGGTTCATTTCATCTATTCCTCCTGAATCTGATAAAGTCCCAGATTTCAGATATTCTGACAGAACTCCCTCCCCTCTCACCAGCTCAGGTCAGCAGTTCAGCCTGGCTGAACACAACCAGGAACACAAAATCAGTGGTGTCAGAATAAAAGCAGAGTAACACAAGAGCAGACCCTGCCCTGGCAGTGCTGCTGCTTCCACACCCATCCAAACCTGGAAAGGCATCAGGATAATTATAGATACACTGACCAGCTGGAATTGTTTTCATCCACTGCTTTTTTGGGCTTTTTTCCTTTTCCAAGTAAGGACATGGAACAGAGCTGCAAAGTCTACAAGTAATTCATCATAGTCAGGCAGATTCAGCAGAATGGGCTTGTAAAGCTTCATATCCCATTAGTGCTGCCAGAGGGTCCCAACTCAGCTCAATTCCATGGGCAATGTTCATACAGGAGGGACCAGCTCAGATTTAAGAGCAGCTTTGAACCATCTGTGTAAATACAAACATTTCTTGTATTTAAAAATCCTCACAGCAGCTAAACTTCCCTGGATGTGTGTGCTCTGGGACTGGCATGGCCCTGACTTATGGACTGCAGAGGAGCCCACAGGCTTCCCAAAGAGGGGACCCAAGGGAAGATCCTCCCAAAGGCCAGAAAAGCAGGGATCAAATTAAAACCCAAAGCAGCAGCAAGGAAGGTGAGATCCATGGGGGAAGCCTGGGATTGGATGACCCTGCAGGTCTTTTCCAGCTTCAATGATTTTTTAAATGAGTTTATTTACTCTGCCTTCCCTTTTACAACCTCAGGGTGTCTTGTCAAGATTTCTTCCTTGTTGGCCCAGCAGCACCTGGGAAAAGGCTCCCTTCTCCCACACCTGCACCCTGAGCATCATCTGGGCTGCAGAACACCTGGATGAGCTGGAGCAGAAAAAGCTGCTCCTGTGACAGGGAGTGATTTTTGTGCTGCTTCTGAAAGGCAGGTGTCCCTCACAGAGAAATGGCACTGGGTGTGATTTGGGATGCAGGAAGCAATTCCAAGCAAAATGTCTCTGCTGCCTGCAGCCAGATGTCCCAAATCCAAGGAGCTGGCAGATTAATAAGCACACTTTTAATGATCCAGGATGTTTCAGTAAAGGTTGATCCATACCTGGCTTGGAGGGTATTGATATTGAGGGCACATTTGGTAGTGGTACTGTCTCGGGACCACTGATTTCCAGCAAGTTTTTGTCTAGTTCTTCTTGTTCTAGTTCCTCTAGTTCTGCCATGAGTTCATCCTAGGATTTCAAGGAGGAAAAAAGAAAAAAAAAAGGAATGTTAAGTCATATTTATGAACAATCAGATATAGCTGATTATTATTTCTATGATAGAAAATAGCACAAATGCACAGGATCAGAGCAAAGCAAGGAGATGAGGAGTCTGATTCTGATGTGATTCCTGTACTTGGTCTCTTGGAGGGTGAGGAGGGTGGGGAAAGCAGAGGAGGGAAGGAGAAATAAAGTCCAAATACTCTCAGGTCAGGCCACCCAAACCCTTCTGATCATAAAGTCCCAGCCACCAACAGTTGCAGGGGAGATGTCCCAGCCCAGCCCTACACACAGTGTGCAGATCTCCTGGGGTCCCAGTTCCTGGGGGGATTTCAGAGCCATGCAGATGTGGGGCCCAGGGTTACTGATGGGGCTGGCAGTGCTGGCTCAGAGGTTGGACTCCCTGATCCCAAGGCTTCCCAACCCAGAAGATTCCATGACTCACTGGGGCAAACAGAAGCAAACTGAAAGCCATACCTCATCAAATTCCTCCCCAAATCCTACTGGCTTGGAGATGGCTGTAGAGATCTCATCTGCCAGCTCTTGCTGTTCTGCAATGTCCTGCATTAATTCATCTACTTTATCAATGTCCCTGGAAAAGAAAGGAAAGAATTCAGCATCAGCAGGCACCTTCCCAATCAACACTGCATGTCCTGGCTTCTCTAGAAATGCCACACCACGCTGACATTTCCAAGGCTCTTTTCCAAAATACACTTTGCATGCAAGTCTGGGTTTTATCCCCCTGGTCTCAAAACAATTAGAGAAGTATTTTTAAATTTTCCCTGCAAGCTTAGCTCCCAGCAGTTATACAGACACAAGGGAGATGTTTTGTTCTGCACCACTGATATTAATAATAATTTTCTCTCTTCCTTGATTCAGCATTAATACATCCACAATATTTGCTTGTGGAGCAAGCACAACATTCCCACAATGCAGTTTTACCTTTAATTATTGCTACATACACCAACTCCACTGCAGAAAAACAAGTTTTAAGACCCCCCTTGAGGCTTAAAGTTCTTGCTGCTACAAGATGGATCTGTAACTGCTGCAGGTGTCCATTTTCTTTGGACGACAGCTTTTGCATAAATGTAGAAAATAAAACTCAGAAGTAAACTGAGAAAGCATCAGTAGCTGTGTATTTTGTTCAATTTTAGTTTAAGTGAGAGCAAAAAGAAGGTTTGGCTGCTCCAGCCCCACCTTTGGTTTGAAACACCTGGCATTCAGCAGATCCAACAAGTGCCACACTACAGATGCCGTGGAAAGATGCAGGAGAGAGTTACTTACATGTTGTCATGAGCAGCCTTCATAGCCTTAGCAGCAAAGCCCATGTTCTTAAGCACTTCAGTGTTGGTGTTGGCATTCTCCAGGGCTTCCCTCTGGAATTCAATTGTTGATAAGGTGCCATCTATCTGTGCCAGCTGCTTCTCGTACCTCTTCTTGCGCTTCAGGGCCTGCAGGGCAGCTGCACAGCAAAGGACAGGGCAGGGCTGATCAGATTTGTGCCCCAAACAGCCACTCACACTTTGCACCAAGTGCCACACAGCACAGAGGAATATTTAGCATGTTCTAGGGTTTGTTGTCCAAACTCTGCTGCCCAACCCTTGATTTGCCTCAACAAAGCTGTGCAGAGGTGGCTGCTGCCTCGTGGCCATCACCTGTCACAGCCCAGACACACAGACCATGCTACAACAAACAGAAGGCTTCAATATCCAAGCTCATCCACCAAAAACACCCTTGCTCACCCTCACCCCATCACAAGAAAGCAGCACTGCTGGTGCAGCTCCTGCCAGATGAGGTCTTTGTGCTGCTGCAGGTCCCCCCTCCTGCTGAACCCCTGGGAGAAGCAGCTTGTTCAAATCCAAGGAGCAATGTTCCCTCAGCTCTGCACTTAAATGTGAATGCACATTTTAAGAATGTTGGTATTTATGTATGTTTTGTGTCACTCCTCCTAGAAGGTGCCTGAGTTGAGAGGAGCCCTCACTGAGGGTGCTTTGAGCAATTTGCTGCTCTGAGCACTGGTAGAGCGTGGGCAGTGCAGGAGGAGCCCACCCAGGACAGCTCCCAGCCCTGGGGATCAGTGTGGGAGGACTGGCCCAACCTGCTCTGCCCACACTGGAGCAGCCAGCAGGTGACAGCAGCCCACAGCCAGCTCTTCCCAAGTCCCCTGGACACAGAACATGGGCATGGCCATTCCTGAAACTCTGCAGGGAACAGCAACTCCCTTCACACTGAGCTGCACCAGAGGTGCTCAGGGCCACGTCCCTGCAAGTGTCCAAGGCCAGGCTGGATGGGGCTTGGAGCAGCGGACACCTCGTGTCACATGGAGTGAGACACAAGGACAGCTCCCCCTGCTCTGGGCTGGCCTGTCCCCTCCAGGACACTGCACTTTAAACCTTCCCTCAGCCCCTCCAACAGCCTCACCCTCAGCCACACACACACTTCATTCCTTCAGCTCTGATCCCTGAGAATCTCACAGCAGAAACCACTTCATGTGACACACGATGGGCCCTGCTAAAAATCAGGCTTGGCCCTCCCAAAAGCTCAGTCCCACACACCAGGAATGGTGGCAAATAAAAGCTTTAAATCTCTGAGAGATGTTATTTCCAAGCAGAATTTTTTTAAGGAGAGCAGGAAACAAACCCTGACAAGAGACAGCTTCCCTTATCTCCTCTTCCAGAGGGCTGGTAACTCAGGGATGTGCTGAATTATGTTTCTGCAGCACACAGCAAGTGGCTGCTCTCCTAAAAGCTGAAGGAACACACAGGCACCCCAGGTGTTTTGGCAGATGCCATCCTGAGATGCTGACAGTCCTGCAAGATAAAGTCCTGCTATCTGAAAGTCCTAGAGAGCTTCAGTCCTAGAGATATTCAGGTTATGAATATGCTCTATTTGGTTCATTTCAAATTAACTAATCTGTTAGAGAACAAATAAAGCACTTTTTATGGGAATGTCCAGCTAAGGATGCCAAGCACACAAAATAGCTCAGGATTATGTAGGAGAAGCCAGCACAAACACCTCAACTGTTCCAAGAGAAGCCCAAGACCCAGAACAAGTCTCTGCACTGACTTTTTCTGCAGTGGCCAGTGAAACTCCCCAGTTTTGGGGCCACTCCAACATCCACGTGTTTGACAGGAGTGAGAACAGGAGTTTTCAAAGGCCAGTGTTTGCTGTGCAGAATGAGGCACAACACAAATATCCCAAACATTCCAGCTTTATGCCAGATCATGAAGTGATGAGCAACACATTGCTGGGATGTTTAGGCTGGTTCATTCTGCACTAATGGTTTAATTATGGATATGTGAAGTTTTCTTACTCAGAAAGATAAAAACTGTTAATAGCTGTGTTTATATAGTGACAGATGCTGGGGGAATGCCCAACAACAAGGGGACATTCTTTATTGAGAATTTTGCACCTCATGGAGAATTACTGGCAAACCCAGAGATTTTACAGCATTATACAACATTATACAAAGCCAAGTAAAGTGCTATAATTTATGTGCAGCTCCCCACTCCAGCTTTCTCTGAGAACAATTAGAGTTTGTCAGCATTTCATGCTCCTGTTTCAAACCAGCTGCTCAGACACCAAACACTGCAATAATCACCGGGAAGGATCACAAGTTCTTATCAGGACTGTTGGGTAACTCTGTCCCTCCCATCCCCACCCACACCACTGGTGCACCAGAGCTGCACTGCTCTTACAGCTCACATGGATTTGTGGTATTTTCTGTTCCCCACCCCTTCAGACCAAGGAAGATATTTATTTTCTCCTCTCCTTCCTAAGGCCAAAGATCAGGAACCTACTGAAATCTCATGAACTGCCAGAGTAACATGTTCATGATCAGTTTTTATTAAAGTCAAAGCTGTAAAGACTTCATCTGAAGGGAATTACATTGGCTCTTTTTCTCAAAAAAACTCTTTTTCCCAAATCAGAAATAAATAAGAACCAGAGACAGTGGGGTACAGATGTCCTGTATGAAATCAGTGGGACAGGGCCCCTCCTGCCCCTCTCAAAGGCTGCTATCACATCCATGGCAGAGGCTCTCCTCAGCACCCACAGCCCCAGTTACACCTTTACTGCTTCCAAGACAGTAATTACAGAGGCAGAAATGCAATTTATAGCCAGCTCTAATGGCTGTGGAAGTGCTCCAGCAGGAGCTGTGACCATACACGAAGTTAAAAGCATTTCTCCCCTGGCCAGCCTCACACCCTAGAACGTGCTGCAGAGATCACCCAGCAGAGTTTTCTACAAACAGCTGATTCAGCTTCCCAGCAGTGGGACAAACTCCTTATCTTGGAGCCAAAAGGGTTCCAGATGGCAGGGCCAGGCTGTCAGAGCAGCTCCTGCACAGGGCCTGATACCCAGAGGTTCAGCTGGAGAACTGAACTCAACTGGAGCATCCCTGGGACACAGAATCCAGCAGCACCAGCTGCTCTCAGAGGGGATTTCACTTTTAATACAAGCCTCAATGACAGCAGGAATATCTGACCATTGCATGGGCAGTTTTCACAAGACAAGAGCAAGAACCTGCCAATAAAGAGCATTTTAGACAACGTTTATAACTTTACCAGGCACAGTGGGTGTTTTAACTTGTAAGTCCAATTGCAGCATGAATTGCAAGCACTTAAAAGACCCTCTAAATAAAACAAACAAACCTTAGCTGCACTTTATCTGAATTGTAATAAAGCTTTCAGAGAATACATATGACTGGGGGAAAAGCAGTTAGATATATCTAACTTTATATATGATTATTTATATATGATTATTATAATAATTAAAGGTGATACATTTAAAACTACCTGTGTGACCTCTGCCATCCATCAGGAGACTGAGTAGGCTCAAAGTGCACTTCTCCATATGACATTTTGATATATTAATTGTCTTTATTATCAGCTGTGGTGGGGATGTTGGAGCCAGTTTTTATTCAAAAAGATTGTCCCACAGAGCTCTGAGCAGTTAAAATGGATATCAATAGTTTATTACCTCTTTCCTATTGGCAAAGGAATGTAAAATTCCTCTGTGTTAATGAGCATCAGACTGTGATCTCTGCAGTTCCCTTCTACAGAGAAATTCTCACAAAGAAAACATCAGATTCCAGAGAGGAATAAAACTGCAGCCGAGTCCAGTGAGACCTGGGCTGGCTTTTTCAATTTCTTGAATATAAAACATGCCTAAAACTACATTCAAAGAATGTTTTTCAAACTTTTTAACACATAAACTCTTCCTTCCTCTGCTTTTTGGTTTGGTTTGGGTTTTTTGGGGGCATGGTTTGTCATTGGTTGTTGGTTGGTTGGGTTTTTAATTTCCAGTCTTTGACTGAACTACAAAATACTGTTTTAAATTGTCCATTTATTTGAATTTCTGTGGTAAATACTCTTTTAATTGTCTATTTAGTTGAATTTCTGTGGTAAATACTCTTTTAATTGTCTATTTAGTTGAATTTCTGTGCTAACCCCCACTGCTAGAAATTCCAGCAAAAGCTCTACATGTCCTGTTTGACCAGGGTGATTCCCAAGAATCCAGGGTTCCACTGGGATGTCAGCATGGCAGGAGCCAGCTCTCCAACACAAGTGAGGAGCAGAACTCGTGTCACAGCTTTCAGTTCCTGACTCATGCACACCCAGGAATGAAAAGAGCAGACTCACTCAGCCACACTCTCCTCCTGTCAGCAGATCAGTCAGAAAAACATCACTGCTCACCCAGATCATTTCACTTTGTCCTCCAGAAAGGCTATCTGTAAGAATTTGATGTATTTCGAATTATTTTAACCTGTGTATAGGCAAATTATTATTATTAAATGAACTGTTGTAAGTCTAATGATTTTCTTTGCAATGTTTACAGCAGTTTGTTAGTCAAATGAGATGAATGTTCACTGTGATAAGCAGCTTGCAGGATAATAAAAAAATAATTTTACTACACAGTATTGCAAGCAGAGAGGAAAAATTGACTATGAATGTCAGTGGTTTTGTTAAAAATCAACAGCCCTCCTGCAAATAAATATCCTTTACACACTGGCAGGACAGGCAGCATTCCTAGGATATTTATGAACACAGCAATGCTGTGGAATTAATGCTTTTATATATCATTAGCAGAAAGAGTAGATCAGCAGATAAAAACCTGGAAGAACAAGGCTTTCTCTACATAATTGGAACTTCAAGTTTTGCTGGCAAAACCCCATTTCAGCTTGAGAGGAACAAAGGGCTCTGAGAATAGAACTCAGGAGTTTCACTGGATTCAAAAATACACCTGACCAAGGTCAAAGAGTTGATGATGCCACAGGATTTGTCCCCACTCGGTGCAGGTGTCTCCTGCCTCTGCAAAACCCTCCCAAAACTCTCCCTGACACCTAAAATAGACAGGCTTCTCCTCCAGGGGAAGGCACTGGAGTTAATGGCTCTGATTACTCCAATTGAGGGGAAAATAACTTCATCTCACAGCTAATTCCTGCATCCTCTCTGGCAGAAATGGCAGCAGCAGAGCTGCCAGGGCACAGGGACAGCAGCAATATTAAGATGGCATGAGAAAGTTCCCCAGCAGCCTCAGAAAACAACGTGCACCCAATGTCAGCCACCCAAAAGAATTAAAGGTGCAAGAGGTGCACAGGAGCTGCCCAAATTGGGTGCCTTGGCCCCTCCAGCTGCACCCAGGCTCTAAATAGGATTGAGATAATCAACTTAACAGTGGAAGAGCATTTTGCACATTACCCTGTGCATCCATCTCTAATTTGCTCTGCAGAAAGAAGCTGCATTATTTTTGCTGCTTCTGAAAATACCATTGCATCTTCCTGGCACTCGCCTCAGCAGCCAATTTAATCAGGAACAAGATCCTGGCTGTCCTTGGATGAACAAGGGGCACTGGGAGGTGGAAGCAGGGATTGCCTGCCTTGCCTGCAGTGAGGAGCTTTATCCTGGGCAGCAACTGCTCAGCTCTCATACTGAGATCCAGCAAACTGACTATGAGATCTCCAAAAAAACCTTAAGGAGGGAATTTAAAGCCATTGGCAAACTATCCCCCAATGCTAGGAGCAGATAAAAGACTGGGCACTACAGACTGACCAGACTGTGAGTTTTGCCTTGAATAAGAACCTTTCTGCAGAGGTTTGATGGCTCCAGAGTTGTCTGTGCTGGTTCAATCCAAAGGCATCCAGGCCATTCCAAGGAAGGCTCATCCCAGGTGAGTCTCAGAACACAAAATGTCAGAGGTCCAAAAAGCCAGGTGTGATTTTAAGCACTATGGTGTCCAAGTGGTTGGGACCCAGAGGTACCAAAGGATGGTTATAAATAAAGCCCCATCAATTCCAGCACTGATCCTGTGCACAGCAGCAGCAGGAGTTCCTTTCCCATGAGGATCACCTCCTGAGAGCTCTGCTGTCTCAGGGATATATCCAGGTCTAAAAGTCATGATCCACACTTCTCCCTGATGCCAGGGCCTGTCTGCAGCAGCCTCCTGGGCCTTTATATTGGGAAATGTGCACTTTTAGCAGGGAATCGTGGGCAGAGTTAAGGCTTGGTCCTTCCCTTGTCTTTCTCTGTTTATTAAGTCTCTAATGAAGTCTCCAAACCCTGCCCTCAAAGGAAGGCAGCTATTCCCAGCTCAGAGATTGTGACTGATTAAAACTACTTCAGTAAAACACCCAAACCCAGGCAGAGAATACAAGAAGGTTTCTGCCTAATCTTTTAAAATACAAGATTACAACTTCCTCTTGAGCAAAGCAGTGCCAGAACATTTAGTCTCTTGTGCAAGAGATGAAACAAAACAATAAACACTCCTGCTCTAAAAATTTATAAATGTACAAACAAAGAGATAGAGAAAAAAGCAGCTGTGGACAGCAATCAGGGCTGTGATACAGCAACACCCAAACACAAGAGGAAGCAGCACCCTCACACCAGCCTGGCTCTGTCAGCATCAGCTCAGCCCCTGCACCAGGGAATGCTGATGCTGTCCCACATCCACAGCTCTGAGGGGGTTCCTTCAGCCTTGGAAGGTGATTCCTGTCCCTTGAGTGTCAAGGCAACATTCCTCTGGTCAATAATGCTCTGTAAAATAATCCTCAGGCAACTCTGGGACAGTTTTGTAAAAAAAAAAGTCATCTACAGTGAACCTTGGAGCTCAAATGAGCAAACCAGGAAGGAGAAATCCCAGTCACAGAGACAGCTTTGTTCCATCCAGGAGCTGGAACGAGTCTAAGAAATGCTGGTTCAGCCAAAACCATCCCTGCCTGAAGCTTCAAACCATTCCTTGAAATCTCAGGCACCCTCTGGAAGCAAAGCTTGCACTTCATTTCCCAATTTTCAGTGTCTCACTCCTCAGGGTCCTGCATGTCTTTGGATAATGGCAGGGGATTGCAAGGCATCTGCAAAGCTGATCTACCCAAAACACATTTCTTCTTTCCAAATTAAATTAGGTATTTTCTAAGGCTGCCTGAGTAAATTATCCTCTCTTGCTCCTTCCAAGTGCCACTAACTTTGCTGGTTAAAAATCTGCACTTTCTCTGATACACACATAAAATTCTGATGTGAAGTGAGATAATTATTCAGTATTCAACCAAAGTTTAAACTCTTAGGATGAGAAATGTATTTTCCCTAAGGTGTCCCTGAGATTCTCACAGCCTGCAAATACTCGTTATGGGTTTTCTTCTTTATTTTGTGGTTGCTGAAGGTACCCTGTTAAGGAGAATTCCAGTGAAAACTCAGAATCTTCCTCTGAATCCCTGCCAGAAATGCATCAGGTTCACCTTTGCAAGAACAGAAGCAGCTCTTAAGCAACTCAAAATGTTGTTTTCTCACAGGAGAAAAATCCAAACAAACAACCCAGTTCCCCAAGCTGAACAGTGTTTTTGTGATTAATTCACAAAACTCAGAAGATCCTACCCTGAAGTGGCACACTTCAAGACCCTTTTCTTCCTGAGGAATTAAGAGTGGCTGCCTGAGAATCCATGAGGCATTTCCCAGCCTTGGACCATTATTATTAGAGCTTTGCCAAGTCTAAGAATTTCATTGATGCTGTCATAATATTTAGCATTTCTCTTAACAGCCTAACTTCCCCAGATGAGATATTTTGGGATGTGAAGAAGTATTTTTCTCGTGAATGATGAGATTCCAACACTGATGACTATGGGGGAAAAGCTGAGAACACAAACCTTGAGAAAGCCAAAAGTTATAAAGCAAGTAAGACAACAGTATTTATTTTTAAAAGGTTTGTACTTCATGACTCAGCCTCCAAGCACTCCAGTGGCAACACTGCAGTACTTTTTTGAGGCTGAATTGCAGTTTTCAATGGCAATCCCATGCTCTGAGGTTGGGATCAGCTCCAGAGCCAGGTTAAGCAATAGACTCTGCTCCTGCTGATGGGGCTGCCAGGGAGGCACTCACAAAAAGCCTTTGTGCCTCTCATGTCCTCCCAGCACAGGGCACATGCAGAGCCCAGCGTGGAGAGGCTGCCAAGGCATTTTCAGGAGGCACCACCTTTGCTGGAGATGAACTGTGTGCAGTTCCCAGGGAGCCCACATGAAGTTTGCTTTCTAGTAATTTGTTTTATTTCATAACCAACCAAAATCACCTCCAAATGTCTGAATACCACTGATGTTCCTGTCACTGTGACATTTCTCTTTTCAGTTCCACTACACCTGAGCAACCTCTGTGCACTCACCTGAAGCAAACACAGAATCCCTAAATTTGGATGAAATCCTGCCAAGCCAGGAGGAGCCCACACCATGTGGATGTTTGGTGACACCTACACCCTCCCACACAAGTGCCACAGCCCTGCCCTGCTGCACATCCCAGTAAATGCAGGAGAGATGTGATACTGGTTATTTGGACACCTCCAAGCTTCCATCATACACTGACACCAGTTGAGAGCTGCCCAGATAATTATCCTGTAACTGTGTTAGCTCCCAGAAACTGGTAATTGGTAAGGTTCTATCTCAGCAGTGAACACAGGGGCAGCCACAGCAGAGCTTCTCCAACTGGGCTTCCAGCTGGAAGGACATCATGGACAGAACTGTTACTGCCTTTGCCCCAGCCTGGCACTGAGCTTGACATGGGGAACTCCTGTGTCCCACCAGTGCTGGGTCACTGTGGCCACTCCACTGCCCCTGGCACTGGCCACAAGGAAGGTTCCATGGAATCACCGTGGTTTGGGTTGGGAAGGACCTTAAAGATCACCCAGTGCCCCCCTGCCATGGCAGGGACACCTCCCACCGTCCCAGGCTGCTCCAAGCCCCAATGTCCCGCCTGGCCTTGGACACTTCCAGGGATCCAGGGGCAGCCCCAGCTGCTCTGGGCACCCTGTGCCAGGGCCTGCCCACCCTGACAGGGAACAATTCCTGCCCAAAATCCCACTCTGTCAGTGGGAGCCATTCCCTGTGTCCTGTCCCTCCATCCCTTGTCCCCAGTCCCTCTCCAGCTCTCCTGGAGCCCCTTTAGGCCCTGGAAGGCTCCTCAGAGCCCTCACCTCTCCAGGTGAACACCCCCAGCCTGGCCCAGGGCAGAGGGGCTCCAGCCCTTCCTTCAGGAACTGGATCCCTGCTCCAGGGCACAGGGGATGATTCAGAGCAGAACCAGCTCTGCTTAGCCTTGGGCTGTCTCAGGGAAGGGCAAAGCCTGACAACATCCATGCCTGGCCTAGTTAAGCTTCTCCAACTGCATCCTGCTTGTTTCAGACACTTGGTGCCAGGATTTCCTGGACACCTGGCTGCAAACTCGATGGCAAGTCAGGGATGAGAGCTGCTGCAGTTTTTAATTTTGCAAAAAACATCCATTTTTTAAGTGATGTGAATAAATGACAAGATTTTACTTTAAACCCCCCTCACATCCACACTTTGCTGGCTGCAAATGTCAGGCCACACCCTGCTGCTCACACCACAGCCCAGACATCACATACCCAAAACCAGAAATGGCAATGTAATTTCGGGTTTTTTTGAGCAATAAGGAATCAGAGACCTGAATGATACAAATGCAAAGCCCAACAGCATCCCAGTCCAGATAAACTCTCCACAACTCAGCACAAGTCCAAGTAAAAGAGGGTTAAACCAAATTGATGATTTGCATCAACTGCAAATTATAGTTTTTGAGTTAGCCTAGGAGCCCTGGAACAGGATTCAGTAATTAAGTCTGGAGTTTAATGAGATACTAGTATCCAACATCTAATACATTTTGAGAGAAAAAGTAATAAACACAAAGTTAGTAGCTGCAAACAAGCCAGGTTTCCCTCCTGACAGAGCAGGAAGGGTGTATTGCATCAAATACAGTTACCAAATCATACCTGGCAGGATCACAGCCTTTGGGGTTTTTTTAATGCCACTTTTTAAAGCAGTTTTTAAGAAGGTGTTTGTGAATCCTGCCACTGATCCCAAACTGTTTTATACCAGAGAGTCTTGACTCCAAAAACCTCTGCTAAACACAGGTAAGGTAGAATCCAAAGGAGGTTTCTCTTGTTTTTTGAGATCTAATTAAAAAGAGCAATTATCACTTTTCCCAAGCCAGGTGGTGAATGTCCATCTCATTAACCTCAGGGGAAGATGAAGGACTCAGGCCTGCAGTGCCATCAGTATTCCTGCACTGAAGCCCTGGGTGATGGAGAAGCACCACCCAAACATCAATTTTCCATTAGACTGTGACTTAAAACACAGAGAGGGCAGGGCCTAAAAGACTCAGGTGCTTCCCTACATCAGCACCTGATGATTTATGGAAACAAAAGCAGAGTCACAGTGGATTCTGGGAGGAGAATCACTTCTCTTGGCAAGCTGGAGCTTTAAAGCAGGCTGACAAACCAGGTCTGAGTCCTTGCACACACACTCAGGGCCCTCTGAACCTCTGCCTGTGCCCAGAGCTGAGGCTGCAGCCTTCCCCTCCCTCCCTGCCAGATCTGAACCACCCAGTGCTCCAAACAAAAGCATCCCAGCCATCCTGCAGGCATTGCTGCCACGATTTAATTAATGACCCGTGTGTCCCTCAGATGTTATCACAGTAGTGCCTCTGAGCAGGGACTGCTGCCAGGAGAGGCACAACTGCCCTCCCTCCTCCTTCCCATCAAATTCCTGCCTCCCTCTCCCAGCCAGCTCCAGCATTTGTGTGGTTAAGTGTGGAAAACAACTTTTCTTTCCTTTCTTTTTTTTTTGTAGGAGTTGGGTTTTGTCTGGCTCAGCAAGCTAATCCCAGTCATGCCCTGCCCACACAAACACCAAGAGCAGCACAGAGGAACAGGCAGGAGCAGCCTCCCTCAGCCAGTGCCAGCTGGACATTCCAGACAGGTTCCCTGACAGGGACATTCTGACACCAGAGCCCTCCAGCTGCACAGAAATCAGAACAACACACCGATGGGACAGCTTGAAAAAGGGGAAGGGATGTAAGCAGTTAATTTCCATCACACACCATCACCTGAGGCAGCAAGGAGAGCCCCAGGTGGGCCTGAAGTCAGGACTTCAGCCTATGCCCAACCTCCTGGGTTTGTTTGGTTTTGGTGCTGGGAGGAGAACAGCAGTGTTCTCTTTCCAGGAAAAGCCTGAATTATACAGCAGGAATCTAGCAGTGGGTTTGCATCTGTTTTGTGTACTCAGTGCCAGGGAAAAAACCCAACACTGTATTTATGTACAGTGAAAAGAGCAACTTTGACATCAGGAAAGAAAAACTGCTCACTAACAAAAACCAGAGTAGAGGGAAAAATCCATGAAATGTCACTCTCCTGCTAAAGCCTGAATATACTTTCCACAATACTGGCTTTGCACCCATTCCACTGTTAGTGGCCCTAGTGTTAACAGAAAGGTAAGATCAGTGTAAGGCACAAACCTGCATCCCCTCACTCCACATCTGAACCCCAGTGAGCTGCTTTTAACACTGGCACTCCAAGGCAGCACTGAGTTTCCCCCCTGCTGTAATCCTCACCCGGAGACAGAACTTGAGCTGTGGGTTCCAGGAGAAACAGACTGTGGAATTGTTATACCCGAGGTAACCAGAGCTCAAGGAATTAACCCCTTGTTCCTCTGTGTGCCTCTGCTATTCCTCTGGCAGCTCAGCTCTGTGTGATCAGGCACAGCCACAGGAACAGAAACACCAGAGCAACAGTGATCAGGATCAGCTTAAACTCCCCTGAAACTGAGCACTGAGCCCAGAGCTCCAGAACCCTTGGAATAGATGGAGCAGCTTAGTTTGCATCACGAGGTCTGAGCACTGAGGAAACATCCCAGATGAAACAACAGCACGGACAAACTGGAGCGGAATAAAAGGAGGCAGAGCATCAGGCTCACAGCTGCACTCTGCTTTTGTCAGAGCCAAGTGGATTCTCAGGGCAGATGTAAAATGCACTCAGATACTGGCTGATCAATGCTCAAATTAGTGAGTACTGCTGCTGCTTCTAGAAATTCATTGAGAGGAGTAAATCCACTACTCATGAGGCAGAGCTGAAATGTGGGAGGGCTTCTTGGAGAGGTGGGGACAAACTCCAGAGCCTTCTGTTTTTAAAAGACTGAACATTTCCATGAGAACACAAAACAAAGCACAAGCATAACTCAAGTTCCTCCCAGAAGAGGGAAGAGTAACTTGGCTGTTTTCAAAAAAACCTTCTAATGATGATTAATCTTGATAGGTTTTAATCCCATGGACAAAACACGGCAAGCACGTTAAAGCCGTGGCTGCTGCTCTCCCCAGCACACTCAGAACTTTTCATACAAGTTAAAAGCCTCCCATGCAAAGAAACAACACAGACTGAGGAAATTTATACTACAAAGTCCCTCATTATAACCTCAGAATTTCCTGAGTTGTCTGGTTACACTGGATACCCTAAATGCAGACTATGAAAAATACACACGTAAAATGAATTCATAAATTAACAAAACCCAGCATGTGCTTGGGGCAGGCACCGGAACCAGAAGCCTCTAAGTTTCTTCGATTAAGCTTTCTTTAGACTCCAGAAGTGCTGCAGGAATGAGTCAATGAGCCTTTGGAAAGCTGCTCACTTGGCACCTGAACAATCACCCAGTGTGCTGGGGAGCAGAGAATGTTTCCTTTTGTTTCCTCAAGTGTGCCAGACACCCGGCTTTCCTCTGGGACAACAAAACCTGCCATTCCAGGTTTGCCCAAGGTGGCTGGAAGCTTCCAGGTGAGCTCCCTGCCCCACTGGATCCCCTTCTTTTGGCTGTCCAGGACCATCAGCAGGACTGCCCAGCTGAGAGCACGAGTGTGCACCATCCACGGGAGATCCTCCAGGAACAGCAGGGATTCCAGAGTGAAATGATTCAGTCTTGGAGAACTAAGCCTAAGGGTTCTTCAAATTTAATTTTATAAAAGTTGATCCAACATTTCAAATAATCTCTAGCTAATTATCTTTCGTTCAGTTTCACTTGAACGCATTTTAACTACATCAAAGTATTTCCATTAAAATGACAGACTTTCACATATAAATGCAATATATTTTTATTTTCAGTTAAAATATGGATTTAAGTGACTTTGCATCAAAATCGCATAGATTATGGATTATAAACCAGCCTGAAGTCAGACAGGGAAAAATGCAATATGTGGATATAAAAAAATGCAATTTGTAGGAGCTCAGCTGATGACTGACAACTTGAACTCAGAAAAGCTGAAGTGTGTTCTGAGGGGAATTCACTTCCCAGCAAGCCACAGACAATCAGCTGCCTTAACTCACGGCCCAGTAAGAACAGCTGGCCTCTCAGTTCCAGAAATGGAAAAAGAGGTTTGGTTTTCCAGCAGAAAGCCATCCCTTCTCCTATTCCCAGCTCCTTAATTACTCCTCAGGCTGGCGAGCCCTGAGTCAGCCTGGCCCAGCACCCCGGCGGTGACCGGGCGGCTTTTCCTCCTTCCTCCACCCCCAGGGAAATTCAATCCCTCCCCGCCCGTGTTGGGAAGGGCAGCAGACAGAGATGGCTTTACAGCAGAGCCAGACAAAGACCTGGAGGGAAGGTTTAGAGGAGGCCCGGTGTGACCCAGAAGATGAAGAAACTGCAGGGACACATTTTAGTTCTCCTTTTGAGCTCGTTACCAAACCAGGCCAAGAAAACCACAGCACAGGCTCACTTATTAGAACTGGTGCAATGTATCTGATTCAGAAGTGACTTGGTTAAGGCCGAAGTCAGGCTCTGCTGAGGTCCTGTGACACATCCCTGAGCTCTTGGGAGCCGGCTCCATCCACGTCACCCGCACAGGGAAGGTCTGAGTCTGGAAGGAGGCTGAAAGTGCTGACTGAAGGAGTGACATGAAACTCCTAAGAGTAATTACTGCCAATTAATCATTGCCAGAAGTGTGTTTGCAGCTCCCTGTGCCACAGGCAGAGCCACTCCTGCTCCTGCACATCATCCACACAGAAATTGGCGTGTGCTTTCCTGAGAACTTTTAATCACCATGCTAAAACAAGCCAGAAGTTTGTTTCCAGAGCACTGGAATACACAAGGTGACAACTGCCTTATCTCCAGACACATCCAGCACTGCCCGGAAAACACAGCCAGGCCTGCCTGGGGAAGCCAGGTTCCACCTGGGATGCACCAATTCCATCTATAAACTTTAGGAGTGTGTGTGGAAAAGCCTCTTGGCGGGGGCTGAGGAGTGGGAATAAACCCCAGAACCCATGTTTCCTTTCAACAAAGCACAAGTATAACCCAAGTTATTCCCAGAAGAGGGAATATCAACTTGCCTGTTTACCAGAAACCTTTTTAATGCTGGCCAGCTTTCTCCCTGGAAGTTCTTCATCCCACAGACAACAACACACACATTAAAGCCGTCATTCCTGCTCTCCCCGACACACTCTGAACTTTTGGTAAGAGCTGACAAAAACAAACACGGATTTAACCAAAGCCTTACATTAAGCAGGTTTTGGTAAAGACTTTTGTTAGTTAGAATTAAAAATCACCAGCAGGGCAAATCAAGGCCTGATTCCACGGTGCTGCCCTGCCTTTCCAGCTGTACCCAGCGCTGGGATATTTCCCTGACCCCTGCCCAACGTGAGGGGGCAGGGGACGGGAAGGGACGGCCACGGAGGAGCCGAGCACTATCGCGACACGGGAGTCACGAGGGAATGACGCGAGTCCCACATGGGGCATCCCCATGGCTGCGGGGCAGGGGCAGGGACAGGGGCAGGGAGGTGTCCTTGCCCTCACAGCGAGGAAACGCGGCCGGGGCGTGAATCCCGCCGGGAAGGGCGGGACGGCCGCGGAGAGGGCGCTGAGGGACAGAATAATGGCAGTAGGTACAAAATAAAGGCACTGCGGTATAAAAACAAAGGCTCCAGGTATAAAATACAGCAGCACCGCCGCGTCTGCGCTGTCCCAGGGCCCTCCCGACCTGTTGCCCGTGTTCGGGGCGGCGCGGCCCGGCCCCTCCCCGCTCACCGCGCTTGTTTTTGGTGCCGTGCTTGCGGGCGGCCGCCAGCTCCTGCTCGATCTTCTTTTCCAGGAACTCCTGCTTCTTGCTGAGCATCTCCTCCGTGTCGCGGAGCCGCTGGATCGCCTCCTGCGGGGAAGGGCCTTTCCCGCCGCCCTTCCCGCCGGCGCCCGTCCCGAACAGCTTCCCCAGGAGCCCCGACATGGCTGCGCGGGGCCGGGCCGAGGCCGTGCAGCTGCGGTGCCCGCTCCCCTCGCTCCGCTCCCCGTACACACCGACCCGAGGCCCGAGGC
>WEIU01001673.1:0-22358 GCA_013389925.1 Aegithalos caudatus | reverse complement strand
GGGGGCCCGGGCGGTGACGGCCCGGGGAGCCGCGGGAGAAGCGTCACAGAGTCACTGAGGTTGGAAAAGGCCGGCGAGGTCATTGAGGGTGACCTGTGCCCGATCTCCGCCGTGTCACATAGCCCAGGGCACCGAGCGCCACGTCCAGGCCTTCCTCGGACACCTCCGGGTTCGGGGACTCCAAACCTCCCTGGGCAGCCCACTGTAATGCCTTTAGATGGACTTTTTCCATCCGTAAATTCTTTGTCATATCCAACCTGAGGCCGTTCCCTCTCCTCCTGTTCCCAGAACCCGACCCCCCTGGCTGTCCCCTCCTGTCAGGAGCTGTGCAGAGCCACAAGGGCCCCCCTGAGCTCCTTTTCTCCAGGCTGAGCCCCTTCCCAGCTCCCTCAGCCCCTGCCCCAGCTCTGTTCCTTTCCCTGGACACGCAAGAAGTGACCACGGGACCTGCCCAGGACCAGTCTCCTGTCCCTGCTGGTCGCCTCCTCCTCCCGCACCCATCCCCACCCCTGATGTACCCCTCACGCCTGCTCCGGGGCTGATATAACATCTTGGAGTATTTATACTCTCAAACTTGCCTTTCTAATGTGGCAGCTGTACAAAAGCAAGTCTTTGAACCCACAAGCAGGATTGTTTAATGGGCGGTGACTCGCTGTGAGCTCATTTCCTGGACACTTGAGCGACACGCCCTGAGCTGTGGGGGCAGCGTGGACATCAGCCCATGATGTAATCCGTAATTTCCCAGTACCTACGTACAAAATCCCATGAGGAAGTCAAGTCTTGAGGACCTCAGCCTGGTGCCAACTGGACACTTTCAACTTGTCTTTGTGCTTAGTCTCAACCACCTGTAAAAGTGATAAACCCCCATCTTCAGTCACAGCAGGGTTGTGACAAGTTAATTAATAACAGACAGACAATAATAATGTTTGTCATTGGAAATCCCCCAAGAAAATGAATCACTGCTTTGGAGCAGGGCTGGGATATCACACACCACATGGAAAAGAGGAAAAATTACCCAAACAAATGCTTGTTGGGTAAGAGAGCTTTTTTGTGCCCTGAATAAGAGGGAAAAGCACTGCTCTGGGAAACACAAAGAACATCCTACGTAGCAGGTGGGAGTTCAGCAACAGAGCCTTGTAATGGCTCCTGCCCTGTTCCATCTCCTAACACTGCAGGTGGGTGGGAAAGGCAAATACACAGGAAAAATCACCGAGGCTGATGGAAACACTGGCAGGGCAGGAGAGCTCCAGCTGGCAGCAGGAGGCTGAGGAGAACAAGGGGAGGGAGGGCTTTTACCTGCCCTTTTCTTCCTCCCACACAAGTGCCAGCTGTCACCAAGCACCACAGACCTTTGCTCTGATCCAGTTCTTCCAGGGCACGGCTCTGGTTCTGGGGTTGTCCTGGGAACTTCCAGAAAATGCCAAGATGCTTCTGGAGCTGGGTTTGTAAAGAAAATAGCAGTGCCCAGGACACAGGATGGAACCAGGGAGAAAATCAGCGCCCTGAGCACTTCCAATCCACCCCAGCCACTGGGCAGGGCTCTGCCAGGGAAACAGAAACAGGGAATTTGGGCAGAAATCTTCCCTGTGGGAAATGGAAGAGCTTGTAGACATCTGAGTTTGCAGGAGCTGAGGCAGCTGGACAGGAGTGGGGCAGGGAGGACAATCACTGCAAGGTTTACTCTGAGAGGACACTCATTTTGCTCAGGGTAAAACTTGTGGTCCCACACCACCCCCTGTGCAAACTCCTATCAGGTATCCAGGGTGGCATCTCTGAGCCCTGTGTCCCACAGCAATGTCAGGGGAAGTTCCAGCCTTGTATCCCTCAGCAGTCACACACAAGGCAGCTGTGTGGCTCTGCTCACATTCCCTGAGTTACACCAGTGTAACCAGCTGGGTTCCAGCATCCCAGGATGCTGGGGGAAAGCAGGATTTGGGAAGGGCAAATCCAGGTCTCCAGCCAGGGCTTCTGAGCTGAAGGAGCTGCACCCACACATCATCACCCCAAAATAGACCTGACTGCATAGACCACATAATGACACCTACAGTGTGTGACAGAGGGGAGGGAAATAGGAAAAGTATATTTAGCCAACTATTTCCTGATCCTGTTCCCGAGAGAGCAGAGTAAAACAAACACCCTGGGTAAATAAACTGCCCTTCAAAGCAGACAGGAGCTTTCACAGACACACCCAAGGAGGAAGGACCACATGGATGTCCCCAGAGCAGTCAGCTCATGCCAAGCACATCCACTCAGGGCAGGATGCTCTGTGCACAAGGGTAATGAGGTCTCAGGACCTCTCTGCAGCCTCCTTCCTTATGCTGAGTCAGAATCATGGAATCACAGAGTGGTTTGGGTTGGAAGGGACCCCAAAAATCATCTCATTTCATCCCCTGCCATGGGCAGGGACACCTTCCACTGTCCCAGGCTGCTCTAAGCCCTGTCCAACCTGGCCTTGACCACTTCCAGGGGCAGCCACAGCTTCTCTGGGCCCCCTGTGCCAGGGCCTCCTCACCCTCACAGGGAACAATTTCCTCCTAATATCACATTTAAATCTTCCATCAGCTTGAGGCCATTCCCCCTTGTCCTGTCACTCCAGGCCCTTGTGAAAAGTCCCTCTCCAGCCTTCTCATAAGCGCCTTTAAGTACTGGAAGTTGCCACCTTTCAACAAATCCCTGTCACCTCTGGAGCCTCCACCTTCTCCACCCCCTTCTATGAGGCAGGGGTAAAACTTCTTAACCTCATGCAAACCCTCAACAACCCCTTCTCCCAGCCTCCCCTGGAAGCCCTGAGCTCCATCTCCTCCCACCCAAGGTGCACAAATATCATCAAAAAAGTAAAATGAGCAGAAAGTAAGTGAGGAAGTGAGTGAGCCAAGTGAACTGGTGACAGGACCTGTCCAGACTGGAACTGTGTGACTGTGTCCCAGGAGTGACACTGTAACCCATCCTTAGCCAGCACAGTCGGGGAGCACAGCTCTGCAAGCTGCAGCTTTGAAGATTTTAAGTTTTAAGGAAGGAGACAAGAACACCTTGAGGTCAAACAAGGGGCTGGATCAGACCAGTCAGACCAGTAATGCTGGGCTGATGCAATGGCCAGAACAGCCAGAGTCCCAGACACAGCCAGGATTTCTGTAGCCAGGACTCACTGAACCCTGAGCCACCTCTGGATAAACAGGCTGGGAGTGCAGCACTTAAAGCCCACAGACACCTCAGCACCTCAGCACACAAACTCACCTGGGGAAGCTCAGCTTGGCTTGCCCTACACCTGGAGCAGGGAGAAAGGGTGGGAGAGCAGAGCATGGGGACACATCCCAGGAGGACCTGGAGGCAGCAGGGGTGTGCAGGTCTGGGTGCAATCCTTCCCCAAAAGCCAGTGCATCCTGTGGCAGTGCAAAACAGGAGGCTGAGGGCAGTACAGGAAGGAAGGAGCACTGGAGCAGGCAGCAGCATCCCTGCTGCTCCCTGACCTGCCTGGGCTCCGAGACCTGCCCCTGCACCTCCCTCACTGACAATGGGAATTTTCAGTTTTGGTGCTCCTGTGCTGGCTTTGGGACTCCTGCTTAGGAAATCAAAGCCAAGAGGAAAACAAATGTCCCAGTCACACCAGACTTCCTTGCTGCTCCCCACGGAGACTGCTGACAAGAACTGAGCTGAGGGAATGCAGAGGCTGGGAAGCAGCTGCCAGAGCTTCTCTGCAGCACCTGGCCCAGAGCTGACACTGGGACATTGGCTCCTGGATGCAACATGGGTTTCCTGTGCAACCCTGGCCAGGTCACCTCACCCAGCCCTCATTGCCTTGCTGAACGCAGACACAGCCCACCAGGGACAGCCCACCCTTGCTGAACATTTAACTGCTCCCAGGGCTTGACTCATTGATGTCCAAGGCACTCAGAAATCCCAGGATCTGGGGAGAAACCATGAACAAACACTGTGGAGGGCAGAGCACCCAGACAGAAGAGCCCCCTCCACACACACAGAGCTTCCCACACTGACTCCACACGTGAGGTCCAGGGTGTTTATAACGTGTAGTACAGACACGGTGATCTTTCTACTGAGACAGAGAGAAGATACCAGACAGAAGTCTATCAGGGGATTTCTGAACAGTGTTCCCAAAGGATCTCAGGATGAACTTGCTTCCACTAGGAAGGATGTTTGCTCTCAGAAGGGCCACCCAAATACTGGGCAATACAGCTTTTAGGCCAGAAAAACCACAGATGGGACAGGCTGTGATTTGCAAAGCCACCTGATTTCAGCAGCTCTGTTTGTCGCAAGTTTGCACGGTCCTTCTCCTTTCCCTGATTCAGGGATCTTTGTCTTTCTTGCCCTAAGCTGACCCGTGGCGCAGAGGGACAAGAAATAACGGAGCCACTCTCTTCAGTGCCTCGTAGGCATCAGTGGCCCCCAAGCAGTCCTCTGCCCAAGGACGGGAAGAACCGGTGGAGATGGAAGCCATTCCCTCCCATATCCATCTACCTCCCCAGAAGAGCTTTGGTCTTTCCCAGGGGGATAAAGACGAGCACCAAGCCGGACAGCGCCAGCAGCAGCTCCCAGCCACACGGTGGCCGCGGGCACGGTCACTCCGAGGTCTGGATGTAGACGGGCACGGCCAGCATGGCGCAGGGCCCCTCGGAGCCCGCCTGCAGCTCTGCCAGGGCCAGGTTGGAGGCCATGCCGTTGGGCTGCCCAGGGCCCAGCTCCGAGTCCGCAGCTCCCGAGCCGCCGACCACGATGGACAGGACGGCGTCCGACTCCTGGAAGGGCTCTTTGTGCGGGCCCCCCTCGGCGGGGGCGGCGCCGTCCTTGAGCTCCGGCAGCCCCAGCACCGCGGGCAGCGCCAGCCCGGCCTTGCGGCCCCGCGCCCGCTTCTTCTGGGCCTTCCTGAGCTGCAGCTCCTTGTCCTTGGGCGAGCCCAGGCGGCACTTGTGGTCCCTCATGTACTTGTGGCGCGTGAAGCCCTTGCTGCAGGTGGGGCAGCGGTATTTGTAGTTGCCCGTGTGCGAGCGCTGGTGCTCCACCATGTGGGCGCGGCGGCTGAAGGATTTGTTACAGTACTGGCACTTGTGGATCTTCATCCCTGCACGCAGAGGGGGAGAGGAGTTACACACAGCCCACCAGGGACAGCTTCACCTCCTCCTCCTGAGCAAAGGGAGGAGATGTTGTGCCACACACAGTAAAGGGTGGGTGGCTACGGCTTCAGTGTCCGTGTTTAACCGTTGTTTTAGCCCTTAATAAAGTCATAAAATGTCCTGAGCTGGGAGGGAGCCCCAGGATGACCCAGCCCAGCTCCTGGCCCTGCCCAGACCCCCCAACAACCCCACCCTGGGCATCCCTGGCAGCGCTGTCCAAAGGCTCCTGGAGCTCTGGCAGCCTCGGGGCCGTGCCCATTCCCTGGGGAGCCTGGGCAGTGCCAGCACCCATGGGGGAAGAACCTTTCCCTGAGATCCAGCCTGAGCCTGCCTGGCACAGCTCCAGCCATTCCCTGGGTGCTGTCCCTGTCCCAGAGCAGAGATCAGTGCGTGCCCCTCAGCAGGAAACTGCAGATTGCAAATAAATATTCTTGCCTCAGGTAAGAGCATTAAAATATCATAAAAAGCCATGTCAGGTAATTGTGATGAAAATGTAAAACAATCTTGAAATATTTTTTTTTTTTTAATGTATTTAGTAAAAGAATTTCTCACCTTTTTTTTTTTTTCCCCCTCCAAAATATGGGAATGTACAGTCTGAAAGAACCCATGACTGCACTATCAGCCCATCCCATCTGATCCCACACTCAGGGCTTTGGGCACAAGGAAAGATGTCCAGTTCTACCCCGAGAGATAAAAGTCTGATTGTTCCCAGGGACGTTGGAACAAATAATGGGAATAAATTATTTGTCTTTATTAGAGTTGGGAGCATCATTTTTGTAACACAAGGAAATCAAAACCCATGAGATCTTCTTTTGCATGTCAGATGGGACTGGGGAGGAGTGGACAGAGCACTCTGGATATTCCCTTGATAGCAAACAGACCAAATAATCCAGCTCAGCTCCTGAGTCTCACCAGCAGGCCCTGCCTACAGATTACACTGTCTTAGAAACCAGCCCAAATCTTAGACATAATCCTGAACAGACACTCACTTAAACAGGCCTGCAGCAAAACAGAGAGAAAAAATCCAAAGCCAGTAAATGACTCAGGCTTAGTCCTTCTGTCACATGCTCCTGCAGCACCACAGGGAATCCCAGTCACTGCATTCCCAGCCACTCACCTGAATGGGACAGAATGTGAGCCTTCAGCTTGTCTGGCCTGTTGAACTCTTTATTGCAGCCTGTGTGGCTTCTGCAACAACAACAAATGCTGGTGAGATGTGGGAATTAGCTGAGAAGCAATGTATAGACAAATCCCAGATCATAAAGAGATCCATGACCCTTCTCCTTAGCAGCACCTAGATGTTCTCTCAGTGCAGCCTCAGCAGGAGCTCCACTGTTTCAGCCATTCTGGGGAGGGGCAAGGACTAAACAGGCTGTCAGAAGGACATGTGGCTTTTCCTAAACTACACAAGGTCTGTGCCTCACTATGAATATCCTGAAATGCAGCAGGTTCAAGATCCCAGGTGGAGACAGAAGTATTTTGGAAGGAGGTATGAGGTTGGTTGGAGCAGGGAGAAGCCAGTCAGTCTTGGCTATCTCAGAAAGTCCATGGCTGTGCCATGGATTTGGGACTGCACCTTCCAAAACTCAGTTCCTCTGGCTTCATTAGGTCTGATGTTATCACATGCTGCTTTTGGAGACAGGGCAGCAAGTGAGAGCCCATCATCCAGGGAACCTCAGTGGTCAAATAATGCCCCTTGTCTTTCTAGTGCTCCCCCAAGCCTCCCAGGAAGGCAGGAGTTATTTTACAGGGCTGATGAAGCAATGAAATGTGGCCCCACAGGAAGTCAGTAACAGAGAACTGGGACCCTTGGGTTCCCATTTCAACAGCACACAGCATTCCAACCTCCCCACTCAGCCTGGTAGGTGCCAGTGTCCCCAGGACACCTGCAGGCACATCCCCCATCCCAGCCCCGTTCAGCTGTGCTGTGCACACACTACATACGAGAAGGGACATTTGTATTTCTTGAAGGGCTCGTGGATCAGCATGTGGCGCTTGAGCTTGTCCTTGCGGTTGAAGGCTGCGTCACACACCGAGCACTTGAAGGGCTTCTCACCTGGGGAGGAGAGACCAGGGCTCAGGGCAGTGCAGACACACAGGCTGCTCTGGCCACGGGCAGGGCACCAGGCAGCTGGGCCACACTATGAACTTCCCTGCCCCATGGATAAATCACACAGAATTAGGTTGGAAAAGACCTCCAAAATCACTGAGTCCAACCTATAACCTAACATCACCTTGTCAACTAGACCATGGCACTGAGTGCCACATCCAGTCTCCTCTCAAGCACCTCCAGGGATGGTGACTTCACCATTTCCCTGAGCAGCCTATTCCAGTGCCCAGTCACCCTTTCTGTGAAATCCTTCCTGATGTCCAGCCTAAACTTGCCCTGGTTCAGCTGGCAGAGCTTAAGGCTGTGTCCTCTTGTCCTGTTGCTGCTTGCCTGGGAGAAGAGACCGACCCCTACCTGGCCACAGTGTCCTGTCAGGGTGCTGTAGGGAGTGACAAGGTCTCCTCTGAGCCTCCCTTTCTCCAGGCTAAACAACCCCAACTCCTTCAGCCTCTTCTCAACAAAATAATAAATGGATGGGCACAACCCATTCTCTCTCTGCAGGGCTCCTTAGCTGTGCCACCACAGCAAGTGGGGAAGCCACCCGTGTCCCCCAGGTCTGACCAGCACTGGGCACGAGGCTGAACCAAACCCATCGATCTGAAACGACCTCCCTACAACTGACTCAGAGCCAACTCTGCCATTCCTGCTACCAGGAACGGGGGGGCCAGGGCTGTGGCACAGAGGGACGAGCACTGGGAGCAGGGGATTGTACCCGAGTGGATGTGGGCGTGCAGCTTGAGGTAGTGCTCCCGCCGGAAGAACTTCTTGCAGATCTGGCACTTGAACTTGCTGCCCCCGCCGTGCGTGGGGATGTGGCGGCGCAGGTACCGCTCGCAGGGGAACACCTGGAACACACAGAGCTCAGAGGGGAACAGCTGGAACACACACAGCTCAGAAGGGAACAGCTGGAACACACACAGCGCAGAGGGGAACAGCTGGAACACACACAGAGCTCAGAGGGGAACAGCTGGAAAACAGAGAGCTCAGAGGGGAATACCTGGAACACACACACAGCTCAGAGGGGAACAGCTGGAACACACACAGCTCAGAGGGGAACAGCTGGAACACACACAGAGCTCAGAGGGGAACACCTGGAACACACACACAGAGCTCAGAGGGGAACAGCTGCAACCACAAACACACCTGCAACACACACACAGCTCAGAGGGAAGCAGCTGCAACCACAAACCCCTGCAGCACACAAAGACACCAACACACAACCACAGCTCAGAGCCACGTGCACTGGACATCATGGAGCTGGCAGAGGGGGTGTAGGAGACCTTCCCCACAGAGTTAATTTCACTTTCTGCTTCCCCCTAATCTGTTATCCAAGGCTCCTGCTCATGGTGCTGAGGGTTCCTGTCCCCCTCAGAGCCCTTGCCAGGTGTCCAGGCCTGGCTCAGGCTGTGGTCAGCACTCACCTTCTGGCAGTGAGGGCAGGGGAAGTTGTGTGTTGCTGTCTGCAGATGGTGCTCCAGGGCTTCTGGGGTGGAGTATTTATTGACACATTTCACACACCTGGATGTGGAGGGAAAGGACAGAGCCTGTGAGCGAGGCTACTGCACAAACCCCACAGACCTACCCAGCCCAGCCACCTTCCAGGGTGATCTTTGACAGGAGTGATACAGAAAATAACCACTCAGGTGCTCTAAAACCTCAACAACCCACATGCCAGCTCACACTCACACTGAGCATCCTTCAGAGAGGGAGATGCTGGAAAACTGGGTGGAGAAGCCTTTAAATACTAGTGCACTTTGCCACAGGCTGCCATGGGAGCACCCAGACCTGAGCACATATTCCACACTACTTCCTCATGGAGACCAGCCTTGGGAAAGGACTTCACTTTACTTCCAACACCTCATTCCATCTCCATTGCTTGAAGAGAAGGAGCTGAGAGTGGGGACACAGCATGGCAGGGGTCACAATCCTGGCAGTGCTCCTGCCAGAGGGCTCTGCCAAAGCTGACTGACAGTGGGCACTGGGGACAGGCACACCAGCAGTGAGGACAGAGCCACTCTCACCCTGTTCCTGCTGTGAAACCCCTTCTCCCTAGGTCAGACTAAAACCCCCTGAAACTCAAGCAGGGCTGTGATCTCAGAGACTCCCACTACTGAGCTGCAAAACAAAGCTCTGCAGTGCAAGGATAACTACAAACCACGGTCTATGCAAGAATTAGCAGGTATTTACTCCATGAAGTTCCTAAGTGACTCCAGTATCTCCTAGGCTTCCTACTTCCCATGAACATTTCTGTGGGCATTTCAAAAGCTATGTGGCGCTCTTGATGGAAGTCCTCACACTTTCCCTCCACACTAGTATAGAAAAGCTTTCCAAGGAACAGACCCTTTTGCAGCAATTTTTTTTAGGAATTTTTTTTCCTGGGTGTGGCTTCCACAACCCACAATCCCTTTGCTGCAGGTGAAGAATCACAGAGAACAGGGAAGCGTTTCCCTGGCTCTCTGACCCAGCCCAGGGCAGTTCAGCTGTGCCCATCTCACTTGTGACTGGTGATAAGAGGAATTGCAATGCCAGGATCTTCTCACATAACCAATCCCAGCTTTTCACCGTCACTCAAAGAGATTCCCCGCATTCCAAGTGCTTGGCCCTTGCAGTCTGGTGGAGAGACCCTCCCCATGTGCCACCTGGGTGTCCAAAAGCCCCAGGGCCGCCGGCCACGGGGCCCCCTGTCCCCTGTGAGGTCCCAGCAGCCATGCTCTGCACCCACTCACTCCTACAAGCCTTGTGAGCAGCGATTGTACTGTACTTGTAGACGGCCATGTCCTTCTTGGGGCTGTGCTGGGGCAGCAGGCTGTGCGAGTACTGGTGCACGCCCAGCTCGTACAGAGAGGGGAAGTCCTTGCTGCACAGGTGGCAGCGGTAACTCAGCTCCTCCTGGTGGCTCTTGATGTGCTCCAGGAAGGATTCCAGCTTCTGGAAGGTCTGGGCGCAGGTCTTCACCACACATTTGTACACCTGGGAGAAGGGAGAGTGAGTGGAGATGCTCACCATGAAAAGAAGCAGGGAAAAGCCTCTGCCAACAGGCAGAACTGCTGTCCTTTCTGGAAAGAAGCACACTGTAAAGGCACACCCCTGAGGAAGCAAGGTGGGACAAAGGGGTGTGCATGGGAGGGCCTGAAACCACTGGAGTGGGTGGGAACACAACACCCCAGAAGTGACTGTCCCAGGGCCTGAGAGCTGCCACTTTGAAAATTTCAGACTTCAGAGAATTATAAAGGTTGGAAAAGACCTCCAAGGTCAGCGAGTCCAATCTTGGACAGAACACTGCTTTGTCAACCGAACTTGGCACCAAGTGCAGTCAGTTACAGAACACTTCCAGGGAGGAAGACTGCACCACTTCCCTGGACAGCCCAGTCCAATGCCTGACAACCCTCTCAGACAAGGAATTCCTCCTGATGTCCAACCTGAACCTCCCCTGGCACAGCTTGAGGCCCTTTCCTCATGTCCTGTCTCTCGTGGGAACAGAGCCTGACTCCCTGCTGGCTGCACCCTCCTGTCAGGGAGTTGTGGAGAATGAGAAGGTCCCCTCTGAGCCTCTTTTTCTCCAGGCTGAGCACCCCCAGCTCCCTCAGCCACTCCCCCTCTGCCTCACTCTCTAGAACCCTTCCCCAGCTCTGCTGCCCTTCTATGGACACGCTCCAGCACCTCCACATCTTTCTGGAAGTGAAGGGCCCAGAACTGGACACTCTTCACTTCTTTGCTTCCTCTCTAGCCACCCAAATCTGCTTGGCTGAATTCTCACTCAGTTTTCAAAGTTTTCAAATCCACCCAGAGCACACAGCTACAGCCCTGAGAGCTGAGCTGCATGTGAAGAACTGGCAGCTCTACAGACCAAAAGGCTCAGGACAGAACTCAACAATGGGTGCACTACATAAAGCCAATCCCACACAGGCACCCTCTGTCCCTACCTGCTCATTCTTGTGCTGTGTCATGTGTGATTTGAGCTGGAAGTAGGTGTTGAACTTGCTGGGGCAGAACTGGCACTGGTAAGAGCTGTCAATCAGGACAACCTGCTTGGCCTCCAGCTTGCCCGCCTCGCTCTCCTCCAAGGGGCTCAGCTCCTGGGCTGGGGGCACCGCGGTCCTGGGGGGCTGGGGCAAACCTGGAGAGGGGGAAACAAAGTCACAGCCTGCCATGAGACACCTCTGAAAGCTGCTCTGCAAGCTCCATGCTGCCAGGACACACCAGGCCAGGCTCTTCCTCCCTTTTGAAGATTAATCTTTAGATCAGATGAATCTCACTAACAGGGTAGTTTAAAATTTGTTGACAGATTATGAAGGGCTCTGACTACTCCACCTTCCCCTCCCTAGCCCATTCTCTTTTTCCAGGGATATAACTGTGCTCTGTGGAGCAGAGAAGGAACCTCCACCAGTGAACCAGAGCCAGATTTACTCCCACCACTGGCAGGAGACAGGAGGTAAGATCCAGCCAGTGGTGCCTACAAAGAGCAGCTCCAGTTGTCCCTTGTCCTAGACATGACATTGTCACTGCATTCCCTCCCCTGCCAGGTCTGGGGCCACCAGCAGAAAGTGGATCCAGACAGCAGCAAGGAGCCCTTCCCTACCCCAGTATTTACAGGTGGCCACTGTGGCCAGATCCAGCCTGGGCATGACCTGCACAGTGCAAAGCCAGAGCACGGGGCTATCCTAAAGCAGCAGCTGTCTGTCCCCTAGGCCAGAGCTGCCAGGTGTGGTCTGAGCACTGCCTAAGCTGGACTGCCAGGGAGTGAGAAGGGCAAGACAGCTTGCCCTGTTTATGCACATACTGGGACAGAGTTTGGAGCCACTGTCTCCACCAGCACCTGAACCCACCATGGGGCTATGAAATGATGCAGCTTCCAGCTGGAGCTGAGCAAATGCCACTCTTGGTGTGAGATGCTAAACACTCCCAAGGAATGCAAGCAGCACACACAGCTCCCCTCCCTCCCTGTATGGAGGTACAGAGACCTGCAGGCTCCTCACAGCACTGCTCAGCCCCACACACCATCCCAGGCCCCACACCTGTGTTTTCCTCATCCTCAGGCTGGCTGGGGTTCAGGGCCATGACCTGCACGGTGATGGAGTTGCGGGAGATGGTGCAGCCCAGCCCTGGGGGCCACACTTTGTGGGTCTGCATGTGCTTCTTCACGTTGGACTTCTGGGCAAAGGCTCGGCCACACACGATGCACTGGAAGGGCTTCTCACCTGTGTGGCTGAAGGAGAAGGCACCAGGTCAAGAGCTGGTGGAGAGAGGGACAGCCCCAGGCAGGGCCCGTGGCTGCCCAAGGACAGGGCTGGGCACTCGGCCTGGATCACACCTGGACCCTCCAAACAAGGGCTTTGAGACCTGATTCACTGGGGAGGGGGATTGTGAGGGGCTGGGGAAACAAGGCTGGTGAACAGACAAAACACCTGTGGTTTGGGAATGACAGAGGATCAAAGGAAGAAGCAGGAGAGGAAAAAAGCTCTGTAGAAACATCAGGGCATTCACAGTCAAGGTCCCTGCACAGACCTTGGGCCTCATCACTTCCTCAAGGGTACAAGCCTTTTCCTGCCTGTCATACTTCTCTCTCCTGCATACATCTCTTCTAGCTTGCAGCCCCCTGAATGTGCTCCCCTTTGTCCACAGCTAAAAGGTCTTTCTAGTCTGCCCTTCTGCCTCAAGAGAGAGTGAAGAGTCCTGGCTGGGAAGAGGTGCAAAAACCACCACTTGTTCCTTCCCATCTGTTCTGAGTCCAGCTGACTCCACTGGGGGAAAAAACTGCAGATTTCAGCTTCCTCCTGCCAGGGAAAAGCACTCTGATTAGAGCTCCCTGTACAGACACTCAGGTTGGCTTACACTCTTTTAACAGAAGCAAAAGGAAGGCTGCAGCTTGCTAGGGAGGGAGAGAAAAGGGAAGGGCAGAGGCAAGCAGCGGGAATGCTGCTACTCCAGTAATCAGGTGACAAGAGGTTTGGCTGTTAAGGTCTCATCAGCAAGGAAAATTAACCTCCAGTCCCAGCACATAATCAGCATGAAGACTACATCCACAATATAGCCTTCACCCCAGCCACTGGGGAAAAAGTATCCTGGGGTGAGAGCAATGAAGAATCCCTGCCACTGCAGCACAGATTCTGGGACAAAACAAACTGGACTGCAGAGACTCCCTCAGCAGGGCTGTGCCCTGCTCCAGCCCAGCCACTCTGCTGTGTGCAGGGTAGGGCACTGTTACCTCCTGATGTGCTGCTGCAGGTCAAAGTTCTTGGTAAAGGCCTTGTCACAGTATGTGCATTTCAGCTTGGGGGACTTGGGTTTGCCTGCAAGGAAGAGCACACACAAGATGAGATCATGTGGCACAGCCCAGTCCCCACTGCGTCACAGGGCCCTCACCCCAAGACATGACTGCTCAGGACCAAGAATAAAGAGCTTATGGAAAGATAAGATCTGCCTGGCCAGACTGGGGAGTGGTTATGGGCACAAACATTCATTTAACACAGCCTGAGCCAACCCTACGAATCCTGAGCAGTGTAGTCTGGTGGGGCAGGGCAACAGGGAACAACCACTGCCTCCCAGGGACCTTTCCAGCTATAAAGCACCAAAGGTGCTCTGGGCATTGGGAAAAGACACAGCCTGAGTGAGAGGAAGGCCTGTCTCTGCTGTGAACCCACCAGGTCAATCACCAGTTTCACGTGAGGCCATCATGTTTCCCCTCAGAGCTGCACAGACAATGCCACCCCTCAGGGAGCCCATGGCTCAGCAGCCCAGCTGGGACCCACAGGACAGGAGCTGGGAGGGACTCACCTTCCTGCAGCCCAGCAGGGACCCACAGGACAGGAGCTGGGAGGGACTCACCTTCCTGCAGCCCAGCAGGGACCCACAGGACAGGAGCTGGGAGGGACTCACCTTCCTGCAGCCCAGGGACCCACAGGACAGGAGCTGGGAGGGACTCACCTTCCTGCAGCCCACACGGGCGCCANCCTTCCTGCAGCCCAGCAGGGACCCACAGGACAGGAGCTGGGAGGGACTCACCTTCCTGCAGCCCACTCTCGTTCTTGCAGCGGCGAGTTTTGGCAGCAGCAGGGGAATCAAAGCCAACCACAGAGCCTCCTGCAGTGCTCAGGGGGGTGGGAGCACTGGTGCTCTTGGCCTTGAACCCCTGCTTCCCAGGGCTGTACACAGGGGGAGAGGGGTACACAGGGCTTTCCACACACTGGCTTGGTACCTGTGAGAGGGCAATTCATCAGTGAACAGCTTTGCTGCAGAGAATTGTACCATGCCCTAATTTCCATCTCCACCCACACCAGGCTGCAGTTGGGCTGACTTTTCTTCTGCCAAACTGAATCAAATTTCTGGTTCACCAGTCCAACAATGTCTCTCTAACCAAAACTAACACCATGCACACAGTGTGAAACTCTCCTGCTGATCTTCAAAAAGCAACCAGAAGTTATTACAACAGGAATAGAGCAGCAAAGAGCTGTCTTGTCCTTCATCTATGTCTCATGCCTGGAAGAGTTTCTTATCCCTCTGGAGCAGATTTTCACAAGGATCACTGCTGACTCTGTGGGTTCACACCAGTCCTGAAGCAGGGATCTCCAGGTCCTGCTGCCTGTCCTGGCAGGACTGCAGAGGGCAAGGAAGGCATAAGGAAACTGCAGGTGCCAAAGCACAGCTGTTTATGTCAGCATCAAAATTAGGAAAGAACACTTAAGGGACAGATCAGTCTGGGGTGATAGTTTAAGGGCATTTCTGCTGCCCATCCTGATGAATTAACACAGACCATTACTTATCCAACATCCCCATCCATTCCTATCCACTGGCACTTCCAGATCAGGTGCCAGTTACACAGGTAAGGATGCCACAGCTCAGTCACATCCAGCAGCTCCTGTAGTGAAGGGCAGTGCAAATGCAGAGACTGCAAACAGCTGATCCACCAGTAAATCCACCTTGCCTTGCCATTCTTTAGCAAAAGCCACCTTGACAGGTTCATTAAGGTTTAGACTGGATTTTTCTCTCCACATAGGCCTGAAGTGTGCAGTGTGGTGCTCTGTGCTTCTACAGAAGGTGAGCCCCTCACCTCTACTCCCTCTCACTCCCAACATATGCAGGTATCCCTCAACCACAAACAAATGTTCAGGTCTCCTAAGCCTGTACCAGTTCTCTGAGTCTCTTAGCTGTCTCTCCTCTTCTCAGAATCCTCATCATCTCACTGATGTCCTTTTGTTTGCTACCTTCTCCCAGAGAAAATAACTGTTGTCAAATAACCTAGCCCATCTTCCCACACTCTAATTCCACATTCCTCAAGGCCAGACTGGATGATGCTTGGAGCAGTCTGGTCCAGTGGGAGGTGTCCATCCCGAAGGCAGGGGATGAGATCCCTTCCAGCCCCACCCATTCTGCGATTCTCTGAGGACAGACCCTTAGCACAACCCCGGCCTTACCTCCATGGGCGGGTAGGGCTGCATGCCCAGGCTGTGGATCTCCACGGTGCTGGATGCTGCCATGGGAGCAGGGGCACTGTACACCTCCACGCCGCCGCCGCCGGGCTGCCCCGGAGGCCCCAGGNGGGCTGGGAGAGGTAGGCAGCCCCAGCGTGCATACTCATGCTGCTCTGCAAGCAGAGAGACACCACACGTTGGAAATGCAGCGGCCAGGAGCTGGAGGGGCTGCTCCCCACACACCTTCCCCGTCCCAAGTGGCCTGCAGGAACAGTGGTGATGTCCTGGTCCGGCTGGAGGGTTGGACAGACCGTGCTGGAGGCCTGGCATGAGCTGTGGGTGCACACTGCCTCCTCCAAAACCCAAGTCCTCAAGCCCCACTGCTTTTATTGCTTTGCTTTTAAAGCTTTTAATCCTTCTGGTTACAAGGAATATTTTCAGAGCATGGAGAGTATATACAGCCCAGCCAGCCTGGGGAGAGCCCAAACAACCCTCCCAGGAGAGAGGAATCCATGGAGTAAGCTGACAAGGGCCCTGGGAACCAATCATTATGTGGGGGCTCAAAAAACCTGGACAGACCACACTAAAGATCTGAGCATCCTGCAAGCTTGTGAGCAATACCAAGGTGTGGGGCAGTCAAAACACTGCAGTGAAGGAATGGGGCATCCAGAGGGATCTGGATGGGCTTGAGAGGTGTGTGAACTTCAGGGAGTACAAGAAGATCAAATGCAAAGTGCTGCACCTGGGTCAGGGTGAGCCCAAGCACAGACACAGGCTGGGCAGGGAATGGATTGAGGGCAGCCCTGAGGGGAAGGACTTGGCAGTGGTGGTGCATGAGAAGCCCAAGTTGACCCAGCTGTGGGCACCTGCAGCCCTGAAAGCCTGGGAGGCCTCA
Source organism: Aegithalos caudatus (assembly GCA_013389925.1). Taxonomy (NCBI): domain Eukaryota; kingdom Metazoa; phylum Chordata; class Aves; order Passeriformes; family Aegithalidae; genus Aegithalos; species Aegithalos caudatus. Next base: position 5,819 of record WEIU01001673.1, on the reverse strand, counting down.
GCAGTGTGGGCAGCGTCCCTGGAAGCGTTCAGTGCCAGGCTGGACGGGGTTTGGAGTAACCTGTTCTAGTGGAGGTGTCACTCCCGTGGCCAAGGGGCTGGGACTGGGTGAGCCTTAGCCCCGACTCCCCGGATCCACAGGCGCCCCTCACCTGCACCGGGGGCTGCACCGCCGGCATGGGCTGGTCCAGGGAGGTGAAGGCAGACATGGCTGACATCAGCACCTCGTCACTGACCAAGATGTTCCCCTGCACCAGGGTCTGAATCAAAGGAGATGGGGGAACCGTGATGTACGTAGAGATTTGCTGAAAGAAAAGAAAGATACACTGTTAACCAGCAACAGGACAAAACGATACCCAAAAACAATGACAGTGCTTTTTACTGAGCCTCAGGGTCTCTGCTTTCACAGCCTCCAGTCAGCAGTGAGCCACAGTCATTATCTGCAGCTTCCTGCTGAGTCTGTGGGAGCTCTTAGCTCCACAAACGTTCTTCAGAAAGGAGGAAAAAAACATCAGAGCGGCTCAAAAAGTGGCCATTGGCTGCAATTCAAATCAGGGGTTATTAAACAAGATCTGCAGGACAAACTGGTCACAGACAAGTTCAGGCCTCTCCTGGATGCTTGCCCCAGCAAGGCAAGGTGGAAAACTCAAGGAGGCTGCTCTGGCTCAGATGGTGAATGTCAGGCTCATCTCTTCAGACTGGACTCAGGTTATAGGAGACAGAGGCTGCTGAATTTTTTGGCTGTAATTCACCTGTGTTTGCAGCCCTGGGAAGAAGCACCATCCACTGGGACTACATGAACTTGCAAAAAGCAGTTGGTTTGAAAGTACTTTGGAAGCCACTTACATGTCATGCACCAGGGACTCACACTGGAGGATTCTCTAGGGAACAAGAGTTACTCCAGAGGGGATATTCCCCCAACACCACATTATGTGGGCTTGTTTGCAAGAATGAGAGAGATGGGATGCAGGGATGAAGCTGCTCCAGTTCTGTCCTACGGCCCAGGGGACAGAAGAGCCACAGCCCCCTGAGCACTGTAAGAGTGCACCCAGGCTTGTGACCAGGCTCTGACACTGGGGCAACTCAGTGGGGCCCAGGTCTGGCTGCAGCACAGACAGAACATGAAACCCCTTCTATCCCGTCCTGAAAAAAAGCTGCCAGACTCCTGCTGGAGGACACCTCACTGCAGAGGGCCCAGCTTTAGTCACGAGGTGAAAGGCCAACAAAGGGACAACAGCTGAGCCTCCTAGAAAAGAGCTCAGTCCTGAAGCACCACTGGATCTAAAACCACCACCCCAAAGCCCCCCAGCCCCAAAGGGCAGCAGCAGAGGCCGTGCCTGAGCTCAGTACCTGCCGGCCTGCACTGGGAGCCTGCTGCACCGAGGTGATGGACGGGGTGTACACGCTGTTGGTGGCCAGAGACACCGAAGAGAGGGACGGGGCACTGCCCTGGCACTGCTCTCTCTTGTGGGTCATGAAGGCAGGCAGGGAGTTGAACTGCTTCTTACACTTCCCACACAGGAACACGTCCTCATCATCTGCAATGAAGGAGAGCAGAGCTTCAGGCCTGCTCCTGCATTCCCCAGTGCTCCACCCAGCAACCTCAATGCAGGGCAACAGCTCTGGATCTCAGCACCTCGAGGACATCATCCCCAGGAGAGAGCAGCTGCAAGAGCCAAGCTGTCCCTAAAGCCAAGTGATGTGACTGAGCCCATCATAGCCCTGCTCCCATACACAAACCCCACTGTCCCCCTGGACACACTGATCCCACTGTCTGTCTTTCACCCCAAATTCAGGAACAACCAACCTTGCTCCTGTGGCACCCTCTGCTTTTAGTCAAAGCAGCTCCTTCCTAAGCATCAGCATTTTATGCTGGCTGAGGTAGATTTTACTACTCAGGTTGCACAAAGCACAGGAAGTGCCTTGGAGAAGGAGTCACTGTCAGCTTGTGCCCTAAAGCCACCCCTCCACAACACTGCTGGGTTTTGGCACCTATACCTGACGTTAGAAGCAGAAAGAAGACAAGCCAGTTACAAGTCCCAGCTGAAATGTGCAGCATTAGCAAACCACACACCATTTGCACTCCATGCAGGCAGACTCACAAGGCTGTTCCCCTGTCTGAGTCACAGCCTCAAGTTGGCCATTTTTGGGGACACAGACTGTAAGTCCTCAGGAGATAACTCCCAGCCACCCAAAACGTTCCAGTCCAGCACTGTGAGGGTCCACATGCACATAAATTACCTCCCATATTCAGTCACACAAAGATGCTCCACTTGAGCATCTCCAGAGGAGGAGTGGACATTAAATAAAAAACATGAACAGTACCAGGCACTAGATGTGGGGACAGTGGCTTTTCCCTCCCTTTGTGTCTTTATTGGAAGCTCATGGTCAAGTCTGTTGTCGTGACCTCCTCCAAAAACATCGCAGCTCGCTTGGGCACCTGTCCCTTCCTCCTGCTCTGTCTGGTCCTGCTGAGGGCTCACAACACTCACAGCAGCACCCTTCACTGCCAGCTGTTCTGCCAGCTGTGCACGCTGCAGGGGACATGTGCAGCCCTCCTGTGTCCCAGTGCCCCCAGGACTCACCCATGGGCTGGATGGCTGCGGAGGAGCTGACGCTGGGAGCAGAGGGATCCGTGACACCTCCCTGCCCATCCAGCAAGGACTGCACAGCCAGCACTGTCTGATTATCCATCCCTGAGAGGAGACACAAGCATGGATGCAAACTGAGCACAGCCAGGCAGGGAGTGTTTGGGCACTGCTCACTGCTCAGCCACTCTCACCTGCTCGCAGCACCAACTACCACACCACAGCAACGCTCCCACCCGTCTTCAGAACTCCTTGGTGCAAAAAGAAAAGGGAAGAAAGGCGAGGAAAGCCAAAAGAGGGTTTGGTTTCAGGTACTTGCTGCAGAGAGGAAGGATGCTTATAACAGTGGGTATGGAAAGAGCTGGGGATGTCACAGGGCAGAAGCCTGTGTAGACCTGCCCAGGGATGCAGCACAGACACCGGGCTCGGGGCAGACAAAATCCTCGTGTGCAGCAGCTCTCCCAGCAGCAGTGTCACAAATGCCTCCTTGTGTTCAAGGCCAGCATTCCCAGATCTGATCAGACACAGGGCACACACACCCAGGCAGATTTGTTGTTACAATCAACTCACTTGCTTTGGCACAAACATGTTTCGCTACAGCTAAAACGTTTTAAAATATTCCAGACAAATACAGAAGATGGGAGTGCTCATCTAGGGAGACAACCATGCCAGCAGCAAGGGACTGTGGATTAAGCATGACACACTCTTTCTTTTTAGAAACTGAATGTAACCTGATTTTGGAAGAAAAAGAGCAAGAAAAGGTGATTTTTATGCACCACTCCTTCCTATCACTCTTTTATGACACAGAACTCACAAAGGAAGCAAATGGCACAGCAAGGTTGTATGCTATATCTTGTGGGTTAAGGCAGAGAAGGAAGCTGGAGGGTTCTTAGGTGGTTTTTCACTTCCAGCTCTTTGCAAAATGAAACAGCAAGGCCCTGAACTCAGAACTAAGTGCCAAAGAAAAGGAAAACCAATTGCTCTGACCACTCCTAAGCAGTGAGGTGAGGACTGTGCTGTGATGAGGAGAGGCTACTCAGCAGACAGCAGCAGGAAAAACAGTGAAGTACCAGGGCATAAGGGACCAGCACAGCAGGAGCATCCATGACCCCAAGTTCCTCATAAAATCTCTCCTGAACAACTGGAATGTTACCTTCTTGATGGGGAGTACCCATATAATCTACAGCCTTCTAAAGATACCCTAAATACTCATTTCTCCTGCATTTCCAGTGTGAAGCACGTCACATTAAAATTCTGTGAACATCTTTTTCATCCTTTCACTGAGAAGATGCTGCAAACCCTGCTCATGTCCCTGGGAGAGAGCAGAGCACCATCCTCCAAGGGCACAAGCAGCTGCTTGAAGGCAGCAGATCCCACCAAAATCACACACTCCCACCAAATTCCCACCATGCCTATGGGAAGCCTGTCACACAGATCAGAGGCACAGCAAAGCTGCAGGTCCAGTTCTGCAGGCCTGGGCTTGCAGGGAGAGCTGGAGCTCAGCCCTGCTGGCAGAACACAGCTGGGACAGTGCTGGGAGGGTCTGCTCACTCCAGCCAAGCCCTGCTCTAAAGTACACCTCCTCCTGCACAAAGAACCTCTGGGCAACTGCAAAGGGAGCACTGCAGGCTGCTGGTGGCCAAAGCACAGAGTGCCATGGAGCAGAGCTTCTCCTGCAAAAATAAGATAGAAGAGAAAGAAGGATCAAAAATCCAGGTGAAGTATAGCATGGGGATAATTATGATTGCACAAGCAGTGCCACTCTTGATGTGCCTGGCACTGGACAACTGGGCTTCCTTCTGGCACAGAGTCAGATCTTACAAGAACAAAAGCCAAACAATTGCCTTGACCCCACTAGGAAGAAGAAGCTTGAGGAGAGGCCAAGACCTGAACACAATGATGCAGCAGCATTGTCAGTGCTGCACTCAGCCTCTTGATGGAGAAAAATGGCCCGGGAGAACAGAAATATTTATTTGGCAATTCAGAGCCCGTGCCCTTCACTGAGTAACTGCACACTTCCCAGGGGAAACCCCTGAGGACACAGCTAGCAAGCATGAAGACAAGCTGGCAGTTACTTGGTTACATGGATGCCAGTCACAGCCTCCAGGAGAAAGCTCTGCATCGATCCAGCCCACAGCCAGCACCAGGCTGCAGGATGCTCTTCACTCATGGAACTTAAAATCCCAGCTCCCCATCTCCTGGCAGCAGCAGGAGCTGAGGTGCCCAGAGCTTGACAAAACCAAGGTGAGTTGGGGAAGCCAAGACAAAAGCACAGGACTACTGATCTGTGCCTTTTTTCTTCCCTTTCAAATTTCTCTCAGTTGGAGATGAAACAAGACTGTCCACATTGCCCAGGTGCTGATCTGCCCTCCTGATAAAGCCTTTTTGTCTGACAGGAGCACCAGGTGCTTTAGTGACAGGTGCTGATGCACCTGTGCCCTGCAGCACCCTGAGACCAGGCTGCTCTAAGAACAAGTCACCATCGACTTGTAATCCAATCAACAAGACAAAACAAACAAGCTCAGGCACTAAAAGCTGCCAATTGCTGTGGGCTTAAAAAAAACCCCACTCTTTTTCAGTTTGCTAAAAAGCTTTGGTGTCCTGAATGCTGCAGGGAAACTAACACAATCAGGAGCTGATTGCAGAGAGGAAATAGGGACCCTTTTCTACAAAGGGTGCTGGCAAATGCACCAAGTAATCTGACAAAATAGAGAAAAATATTTATTCTCTGCTTCTCTCTCTGCTTCTGTGGTCACAGGTGATATTCAAAAGCAGAGATGACAATCCCAATGCCACACCTTTCCAGGCAGTGGTGTCTCCCCGTGTAAAGGAAAATACATCTGTAATCCAATGTAGGAAATCAATGCCTAGGAAATAGTTTCTCTCCAAAGAGGCTGAGCATGGAGTATCCAGGAGAAGCAGGCAAAGGATGGAGATGGAGTGTCCAGGGGCAGGATGGGGATGGAGTGTCCAGGGACAGGATGGGGATGGAGTGTCCAGGAGAGCATGGGCAGGATGGGGATGGAGTGTCCAGGAGAGCAGGGGCAGGATGCGGATGGAGTGTCCAGGGGCAGCAGGCACATGGGCAGGGTAGGGATGAGGTGCCCTGGATCAGCAGTCACAGGGCAGGGAGGGCATGGGACGCCTCGGGGCGTCGGGCACCGGCACAGGGTAGGGATGCGGTACCCCGAGCACAGGGCCCGTGCTTAGCGAGGGCTGCCCGGTGCCCGGG
>WEIU01001672.1:121190-165088 GCA_013389925.1 Aegithalos caudatus | reverse complement strand
GTGCGTTACCATGGACATAAACACTTATTCATACATTCAGTGTAGATTAATAGACATTGCTAGAGCTCAAAATATTGTTGCATATCCTGTGTGTAAGTCCTTGAAAGTAGTCTTTTGAGACTTTCAGGCCGAGTTAAACAAGAAAGGTGGATAGAGATATGGGACTGTCAAGGGGTCTGCATAATTCAGCTCCGTACTGCAGCTGACATTATATATACAGCCAATACAGCTGGCAATGACAGCTAATAAAAGAAGATAATAAGGCCTCCACATTGAATTTCATTGGATTTTTTTCCTTCTGGGGTGGGTTCTAAAGGTCCCAGCCTCAATGTTTGGTTGTTCTTTGATTTATTCATATTTACCTTTAAAATCAGGATAATAAAAATTTGAAAAACAATTCTTTAATTCAATGGCCACCACTCCAATTACAAAAAGAAGTACATATATATGTATGAAAAGGCATTGAGATCTATTTGAAATTGACAATCTCAGCCTTCATGTTTTCTCCATTTATAGACATGCTTATCTTTAAATTCCTAACAAGTACTTTAATTAGTGAAAGCCTGTAAGTGATGAAAAGTATGTTTGAAGAATATGGTGTTATGTTAGTTTTTCTGGCTGAAAAAAATAGGTGGACTCTCAGTAGTTCTACACATTCATCAGCTCCTGTTAATATTGAGTTTCTTTTGAAAAAGAAAAAAAAAGAAAAAACACATGCTTATTTAAGAAAATAATTGTAAGTGGTAGAGCTTATGTGGCCTTATGAGCCTAGTTGGAGGGTTTCCATCCTTGTTGGTTCTGGAGACAGTACAGGATGGTACTGTCTCCAGGCAGTACTGGTGTCAATGGTGTATGTTCTCCAGTGAATGTAGGTTCCATCTGCTGAGCAGTATCAGCTGTCAGGCTGTCCGTGTTCTTTGAACCAGGCATGTGTTAGTTGATGCAGTCTCATACTGCTAGCTCTGGGTCTAAGGCCACAAAAAATTGGATGGGGAAAAAAATCCTTGCCCATCTGCAATAACCACTGTAGTATAAACACCAAGGAAAAAACATTGGCTGACAGTATTCTTGAGAAGAGCAAGTTCTAATAACTTCTTCAAGCATTTTTTTCTTGTCAGCACTTTACCTTTGATTAGCAGGTCTTTGATTATCTAGAAGCTATGGCTCACCTGGAGAATTTACAGAGGTACAATTGCTTCTGATTGTTCATCCAAACTCAGAAAGTATTTTACAGGAACACAATCAGCCCATGTTATTTTTAGGTTTGTTTTGTTTCATTTTGGCTACATCTCTTTCATTTCACAAAATATCCTCCTAAATACTGTAAACATATCCACTAAGTTGTTTTGTAATATGTAGGCTTTGTCAGCAGGAATTATATTTCCCTGCCTTTCCCAAAAATATTTATTCAACAGTATTCCAGAATGTTCTTGTTGCTCTTTGCTTCTACTCAATACCACTCTAACTCCAGCCTCTAGTCACCTACACCAGTTTTTCCTGTTATTAATGCTTTTGTTGACAGTTGGTGTAAGTTCCTAAGTGGGACAATGCTTCAAAATAAGAGCATAAACAGTATGCTTGTAGGTATTAGTCTGACAAGCCAAACGTTGTTTCACTTGATACGTCACTCTTGAGCAGGTGACACTGAGAAATAGCTCTTTTGATCTCACATCATCACACCTGTAGCAGACAAGCAGAAGAGTTTAACTTCTGCTGCAGGACTAATGAGCATGTGATTAATGACCCAAGTGAGGCATTGGGGTGAAGAGACATAGGCAACAGGCTCAGAAGGTGGAGTAATGTAGAAAGAGTGCTAATAGCCCACCAAATAGGTTCTTGTTATTTGTTCTGTCACTGTCCCTGTTATCTCACTGACCAGGTTCCAGAAACCTGACCAAGGCAGCTAGCTAGGCATAGACCATAGAGTCTCTGGCAGACCTTGGGTACAAAAGTGTAGTTTTATCAATTTTCAGGGAACTGGAAAAATTCTGAGGCAGGATGCAATGTCTGGTATGGACATTTTTATAGTTATTTCTGGTAGGAAGGATTGTGGAAGAGTGAGAAGTGTGTCACTTTGAAACTCAAAAGGTTTCATGAGACCGTTTTCAAGCTGAAAGATGGGAAAAATTTAAATGTGGAAAACTGTTTTTTAGCAGTGCTGTGGGAACGTAGTACATTTTAGAGAGGTGTCATCTATCCACCAAGTCTAGAGACATAGATGTTCACAATAGCTCATGACCAGAAAGCCTCTTGTTTTACTGGTAGGTGAGGAAACCTCTCCTTGTGTCAGATGCTCAGTAAGTAGGGTCCAGCACACATCCACATTCCAGAAGTTTAGTGGCTGAGTTAAGTGTAGCTGTCTCAGCCCAAGGTCAGCTACTTCCCTAATAAGAACTACTGTAGAGAAGGCCAGAGGTGAGGGCCCTTGGGAGATGCTCTGTCCAACCTGATCACTGTTTCTGTCCCTGATCCTAGGAACTTGCCATTCTGCATCTCAGCTCCTTGTTGGAGAAGTCCTCACTCAAAGGAGCCATAATAAGGCTCCTGGCTACAAGCCCACCTCCCTCACTGCTTCCTAATGTGCTGTGCGTTTGAGACAGCTGAAGGGTATGGCCAGTCTGTGCTTGCAAAAGAGGAACAGCAAATGAAGGAAAACAATTAAAGGCTAGAAGATTTATGAGTAGAGAAAACACAGGTTCTCAGACAATCCACATTAGACATTGTACTTTGCATAACAAAAACTCAACAGTGATAAACAGTGTCATGCCACAAAGACAGATTTCAGTAGCTGTTTGTTGTGCAATAGGAAAAATAATTTCATCTTTTTCTTCTAAAAAGATAAACCCTCCTGCTTTTTTAGTTAATCATCTAATTACTGAGATAATGCAAATACTGTTCAAAGTAGTGCACTGCTGTACACTTGTTTTTCAAATGAATGCCTCAGTCCTTGAACAGCTGGTTTTGTTTGGACTAATGACAAAGGACAGACTCTGGTATAGATCAGACATCATCCTTCAGATATCAAAATTAGTTTCTGACAGACTTAAGGAAACATTTGTGCATTGCTAAGAAGTTTCTGTTTCAAGGAACTTACATTTTTCAATGAGGATCTGCTTAGTCAAAATATTTCTTAAAACAACAACAGAACTCAATTGCAGTAAAAGTGATGGTAAAATAATAGTCTCAAATAGCTTCAGGTAGGATTGAGAGACCTGTCCTCTTTTTCAGGTGTTATCCCATCACATTTGCCAAACAGGTCACAACCTCAGAGACTTTCCTGAAATAAATGTCTTCCTACTGTAAAGTTTTCTTTCATCGAAGATACCAATTCCACAAAATCTCTGAAAGGACATATTCTGCTGCTTAGCACTGGTGGCAGGCTATAGGGAAGAGGAGACTTCTTCCACCTCTCTAATGAGTGGATCTCTCTTTATTGGGCTAACTTATAAAAGAATTAGAAGTGCTGACTACATTTCACCCTTCTTTAGAGCAAGTCTTCTGTGGTAGCGGATTTGGGATACTATATTTTCCTATGAAATTTCTTGAAATTTCATAGAGAAATAGATAATCCCCATCTCAGCTAGTGAGCTTGCAGGAGGAACCATGTTTGGTTTATATTCATTCTGTTGAGAGGAGGGTTTGATCTGTAAGTCCTTATGGAAGTCATTAAGCAGGTGTCAAACAGTGAATGTAACACATTGGTAAAGATGAAGCAGATGAGCTACCCTCACTCTAAGTAGAGAAGATACTGGCTCCTGCTGTTTTTATGTTTTCCCTTCCTGTATCTCACTGAATGCCTCTTGCAGCATTTATTCTGTTTCTAGATGGGCATGAAGTACCAATCATCTGCACTATTTTATTAGGTTACGGTCGGTTTTTATTGTTACCATGTCTGTGTCTGTATGTTCTAGTGTGCCTCCTCTGGAGTAGGAAAGTTGTACCAGGCCCGTTGTGGCCTAATGACTCTTACAACATACAAAGGACTACAGATGTTTAACTGTGGTACTGATGCACAGTCAAGTAGCCAAATTGTCAAGTTGATTGTCTGTGTCAGGGACAAAGTGCTTTCAAGTCATTAGAATAAGGAAAATGGGGATGGCAAGCCTGGATTCTGTTGCAGTCTATCCTTGCTAAGATTTTAATGATTAATTGCAGACTTTATTAATTAGTAACAGATCCTTTAAGCAGCATAGCTTTTTGCCTCTTTTGTTATTTCAACTGTAGTTTTCTATACATTTGCCACTCCCTTTAGAAAAGTTTGAAGAGCAATTTTGCTGTAGGTAAGCACTGAGAAATGTTGCAGGTAGCAATGAGTTTATACCTATCTATCTACCTTAGGAATGCTTTGAGGGCACATATGTAGGACCTAACGTTTTAAGCCATATGATTTTGCTCTGAAATCACATTTCTAAACACCACGCAAATTGCTGTATCCTTTTGTAACACCAGGCACAGCAACCTTTACCCTAAATGCTTTGTCTCCTCCTAGAACCTGTGCAGAAGACACAGGACAATGAATATAAGGTGAGAAGATCTTGGGCAGATTCGAGTACATACATTTTCACTGGATTATGATTTTCACTGATTCAGATGATGTCCTTTTTATGTACAGCTCAGTTCAGAGCCATCTAACATTGTAGGAAATTGCAAAATCTCATTGAATCACTGTGTGGCTGACACACTTTAAAGATGGAGAGTGCCAATTGCTCTCCAGTAAACCAAAGAACTGTGAAAGAGCATCAGTGTCTGTTGCTTTTTCCTCTTCACTGTGCTTCTGTGCAGACAATAGATGAATGTACAAATTGAGCTCTCTGAAAATGAAATCCAGAGGCAGCAAAAGTTGCAGCGTGTGCTGATGAATGAAGTGGATTTGTATGTGCTGGTTTGGTCATCCTTCTCATGCACTGCTGCGCTGCACACACTCATCCTTCTGTCCTCTCAGCATGCAGGCAGAGTCCCTGGCTGAACCACGGTGCCCGTGGAGTTAAGACAGTGCCCGCCCACCAGCAGCTGTGTGAGCCAGGCCTTTCTCAGCCTGTTCGTAAACTGCAAGTTCATTTCCATCGTCAGTAGGTGGCAGAATCTGCGTTGTCAAACCAGGAGGTTTTGTTTGGGTTTTTTTGTTTGTTTTGTTTTTGTTTTTTTGGTTTTGGTTTTTGTTTTGGTTTTTTTTGTTTTTCTTTTTGTTTTTGTTTTTGTTTTGGTTTGGTTTGGTTTGGTTTGGTTTGGTTTGGTTTGGTTTGGTTTGGTTTGGTTTGGTTTGGTTTGGTTTGGTTTGGTTTGGTTTGGTTTGGTTTTTGGTTTGTTTTTTTGGTTTTTTTTCAGTGCTTGCAAACTTAAGCTCTGTTCCTGTAAGTCAGTTTCTAAGTCCTGGTAGAGGGAGCAATGTGAACGAACAAACAGGACTTCCTTTCAAGGACATGATCTGTCCTGCAGCTGATGGACCANAATATTTGCTCTTTTTATCAATATAAATCTGCCTCAGAGACATGTCATGTAGGGTTTTTTTGTTAACACTAGTGGAAATTAAAGCTCAGACTACATCTCAAAGGATCGTAAGGGACATCTTTTTTGAGTTAAGCTAAAACATTTGGAATATTCAGGTTTGGTTTACTTTTTAAACTGTAACCTCTTTCTGTCAATGTGCTGTTGGTTTGAATCTTTAGGTCGCAAAAAGAGAGAATATTTGAATAATGTTTCTTATTCCAAGCACCCTTCTGATAAAGGAAGAATGTCCAGGGAATATGTTAACAAGACTGTGATTTTACAGTGAAAATTTAAACTTAGAAAACTGCAGAATACGAAGCAGCTCCAGATCAAATCAGTTTCTATTTTGATAAATTAATGTTCAAATTGCTGTAAATTCTGTGCTTGACCATAGCACGAGTTGGTCAGAAGAAAGAGCAAGTGGTTAGAAAAATCTCTGGAATAAGAGTGTTATTTCCTATCTTGGTAAATCTGGAAATACTGAGATTTCTTAGTTATTTATACTGAGTTATTTATATAAATACTGAGTTATTTACCCTTCTGAAGGAAGGGTAAATAACTTCTCTGCACTAGGGCTTTCATGCAGCATAGAGAAAAAAACACTCCTGTCACTTTCTTTAATCCTGTAAATGGCATATTTTGTTGTCCTACATACTTTGGAGACAGAGTCTTGCATAATTCTCCAAACAGAATGAAACAGGAAAGAGCACAATTCACCCGTTCACTGAAGTTTCTGCTTGTCCACAAGGAAGTTAAACATTCCAATATGCAGATCTATATAATATTCGAGAATATCTATGAAGAGATGTCTATTTCCCCTTGCAACTTTTTTCCAAATATGCAGACATCAAATTAGTAGCAGGATTTGAGGAGAGATTGCTGATATGAAAACTCTTTTCAAGTGTTCCAAGAGGTGAATGAGATTTCAAAACTTTGAAACAGTCTTTGGATTCTGGAAGAGAATTCAACTCCAACAAGAAGTTATGGTATTAGATATTACCCAGCACTATTTTTTTTTTTTTTAACATGGGCTTCATCATCATCTGCTCCATGTTCCCAGATCTCAGTGTCTTCAGATCTGAAACATGATTCCAACTCAGTGTTTTAAGCCCACAGAAAATTATTCTGCATACACAACGCAATGTTGTTGACCTTCATCAGCTGTATTCCCCCTAGCTAAGAGTATTGGAGGCCCTGAAAGAAAATGGTTTGCTGTAGTGATTCAAGTGATTTTGTATTTTCTTCCTGCTTCCTTTTGGTCTTTGTACTCAAATGTTTTGTTACCATTCTTCTCTGAGTTTTTTCTAATTTGTCATAGCAATAACAAAGGGAATGTGAAAGTATATTACTGAGGTATTTAATGCCTTCATTGCTGCAGTCTTTAATAGTAAAATCACTTGTTTTTGGGGGACTGCTCTCTGAGTCAGTTTCAATAATTTAACAGCAGTTCTGGCTTATCTGGGAGGTCCCAAGGTGACCAGAAGCTACCTGATATGATGCCCACTTACAAGAAGGGCAGGAAGGACAATCTTGGGAATTTCTGGCCTCTCAGCCTGACCTCAGTGCCAGGGATGATTATGGAGCAGCAACGGCACTCATCTTGAGATGGCCATCAACTTCACGTGACATGTACAGAACAAGCAGTGATGAGGCCCAGCCAGGAGAGGTTTAGGAAAGTCAGGTCCTGCTTGACCAACCTGTTCATTTTCTGCAACAGGGTGATCTACTCAGTGGAGAAGGGAGTGTGGATGTTTTTCACTTGGTGTTAGTAAAGCCTTTGACACTGTCTGAATTCTGCTGGAGAAACCGTCTGCTGATGGTTTGGACAGGTATATTGTTTTCTGGGTTGAAAACTGCCTGGATGGCCAAGCTGTGGTGGATGGAGGTAAATCTCTTTGGTAGCCAGTCACAGGTAACAAGGAGTATGATGAGAGGAAAACACAAGTTGCACCACAGGAGGTTTAGATCTGATATTAGGAAAATTTTCTTCACAGAAAGGGTTGTGAAGCATTGGAACAGACCGCCCAGGACAGTAATTGTGTCTCCATCCCTGAAGATATTAAAAAAGACATTTAGAATGGCAAGCTTAGGGATATGATTAATGGTGGACTCAGCAGTGTTAGGTTCATGGTTCATGATCCTAAGGGTCTTTTTCAAATTAAATGCTCCTAATATTCATGGAAGTGTCATCTTTGGTATATATTAAAAGAATTCACATGAAAACTTGACATTGTCTCTTCCCCAAATTCAAAATACGTGTAGCAAAAGATAAAATCCAAACTCTAGTCACATCAGACAGCAGTTTTTCTTGGCTTCAATAGCCTGATGCTTGCATTGTATCCCTACAGTCAGACTGCCACTTGTTCTAATCAAGGGGCCCAAGGCAAAGCTCCTGTGTTATGCTGCTAGCCATCACGAAAGGGAAAAGGGAAAAGGGAAAAGGGAAAGGGAAAGGGAAAGGGNAGAAAGAAAGAAAGAAAGAAAGAAAGAAAGAAAGAAAGAAAGAAAGAAAGAAAGAAAGAAAGAAAGAAAGAAAGAAAGAAAGAAAGAAAGAAAGAAAGAAAGAAAGAAAGAAAGAAAGAAAGAAAGAAAGAAAGAAAGAAAGAAAGAAAGAAAGAAAGAAAGAAAGAAAGAAAGAAAGAAAGAAAGAAAGAAAGAAAGAAAGAAAGAAAGAAAGAAAGAAAGAAAGAAAGAAAGAAAGAAAGAAAGAAAGAAAGAAAGAAAGAAAGAAAGAAAGAAAAGCTATACAACAGGTAAAAGTACTATAACTTAAAATAATTCAAGAACAGAAGCATGCTCTAGGAGCTTCAAAATGCTTCTGTCTTCAATCTGTCACACAGCAAATCACAAAACCAATTTTAGAATTTTGCTTGGTTTTTTCAAGATTGTTCAATTTGCTTTACAAAGTGCCAGGAAGGGATGAAGGGATGGGTCTGCAGGTTGTTAATTTTAAGGGCTGATGTTAGTGGAAAGTCAGCCATCACCACTCTTGAGGACTTCCCACTACACTTGACTTCCTGTTGCTGGAAGGCTGGCAGCTGCTCCCAGCAGTGAAGGCAGAGCATGGTGCAGAGACCCTGGACAGGATGGGAACATCCTCTCATCCCCGTATCCCACCCACCAGCCAGCAGCAAGCACAGCCAGCAGTCAGAGGAGTGAGTGAGTGCCCAAATAAAAGGAAAATGACAGGAAAAACAGAATTAATAATGGCAACATTTGCTTCCCTGTATATTCTCTCTTGCTGTTCTGAACTTGCTGTAGACACCTCGTCTTGGTAAAGAGCTTGGGCAGGAATACAAACACAGGTGATTCCACAGCTCCTTCATACTCTCAAGAAGAAAGTGGCTCAGAAGCATGGAAATTTGCTGCAAGCTGGTGGGGAGCTTGCAGGGAGCCCTGGCCAGCTGAGGAGCCGTGCTGGCCTCAGGGTGCTGTACAGAAATGCAGCTGCTACAGGCACAGACCCTCCCTGACACCAGACAGCTGCTGGTCTGCCTTTTGCCACTAATGTACCTCAGCCAGGCTGGACATGCAATGTCCTTGCCACTGCTGACAGCTTCTACCATGAAAGCTATCTTTTCAACCAGCTGAGACAAAGCAACATCATTTTCCCACAAGCTATGTCTACACAGTAGCTGTGCATGTTTCCTTGGCCAGCCTAACCAGACTGAAAAACATTTCCCTCTTTCTGAAAAACATCTGAAGTGGTGCAATCTTGCCAGGAAGGCTTATGCTTGTCTAACCTACTGGGCCACAGAAAACCTGTCATGCTTCACAGTACTGTGCTGCACATCAGGCCATGTGGCACAGAGTCCTTCCTGCCTGGGCGCTGCATCTCTTTCAGCTGCAGCACCTCATCTTCTCCATTCTCCTGCTCCTGTTCCTGCATCTACATGTGTAATCTATTAAATACTTCTGACCAATGTATATGAAGGTTTGTGTTACATTTGTAGCGGAAAAGTTCCTCTTTGCAATTATTTATCCCAAGCATGTATGTTGTATATAGTGGACAGACACACC
This sequence comes from Aegithalos caudatus, assembly GCA_013389925.1. Taxonomy (NCBI): domain Eukaryota; kingdom Metazoa; phylum Chordata; class Aves; order Passeriformes; family Aegithalidae; genus Aegithalos; species Aegithalos caudatus. The sequence goes on along the minus strand of WEIU01001672.1, from coordinate 155,581 downwards.
AAGCTGAGAAATGTGAGATTGCATGAGTGTGATGCTAGGCTTGAGCTAAAAAAATCTGGCTTATCTTTGTGTCAGAGCACAAACCAAGAGAGTTTGTGCCTGTCCATCATATGCAGAATAAACACACACAAATTATTCAAGTGGTTCCAAATTATTAAAGAGCTTTCAGTTTCTTTTGCCAGTTAAAGTATTCACATATTTTAAGGCCATCCTTTGACCGACTTAGATGGTTGTGTAATCTCTGAAAAGGTCCCCTATAGTTCAAAAATTGTTCCATATAAAAGCCACTTGTCAGCACCAAAATATGCTTTCTAAATTTCTGTTGCACACTCATTCTAGATACCACAGTGAGAAATGAACAAACTTTACAACAGCCGGGCCTCAAACATCCACTCAAGTATTTAAAACTACATCAGTTCTGTTTATAAAGCTTTTTCTATTAATAGTCAATGAATATTATTACAATATTATTATTTCCAGTAAACTGGAACAGCGGAGCCTGTGCAAGCAGACTGTAGCAAAACAGAGCAATCTCTCAATTTAGTATTTAAATAGTAAGGCCACCTTGCTCCCACAGCCAGGACACCAAGCACTCATATGTCATGGCCATTTGGAAAGCCTTTGCTTGCCCCAGAACTGCTAGCCAGATGTGTGACCCTGCTGTGTCCTTCCAAGTGACCTCTATATTGTACTTGACCTTGGCCACTTTCACTAACCTTTGTATGCTCTTCTCTAGGTAGACTGGAAAATCTTGGGACATCAAGAGTTTCAGGCTGTGTTTCAGCCCAGCATGACACCACGGGGGCACAATGCCTGCTTGGCCCTCCCAGTACAACATAATTTCACCATAACTATAGAGATAATTATGGAGGTGAAGGGGGTGTCCATAAAGAGGTCTTGTAAGTCTGAGAATTATCACAGCTACATCAAAGCAATAATAAATGCTGCTGCAATCTGGAGTCCTGATGGGTTGCAAATCTGATGCCACTTGGACTGTGGTCATAGTGTGAGTCTTCTAAAGGATCATCTTGTTTAGCCCAGTGTGCTTGGCTTTCTCCTGAACCTGCCTTTGCCTATTGAGCTGCTAAATTTCAACTTCTGACAGTGAGTGCACTACATACAGTGAGATACCAGTTAAATGTTTGCATTTTTGTTTGAGTTTCATCGGCACATGTTTAAATTGCCACTTCTGTATAATTACAATGCCAAACCACAGACCTGCATGTTCCATTACTGCTAATGCACTTCTCACCTTGCAAACCTGAAGTAAAGCTCGTAATCTCAGGCAACATATCAATAGGAGTCTCAGGTATGCAGGGAATGCAGGACTAAATCCTTTGTGTCATAATTTACAGCTTGCATGTTACAGACACCTTTTTTCTGTTTGTTTCTCATATCTGGGGCTCCAGCATACCTTGACAGTGAAATGTAAAATACTGAAAATCAAAGACTTTAATGGACACATACATTTAATTATCCCAGACACAATGAAGTAAAAACACAGTAAGCTTTTCCTGTATTTTACTAGTGAAAATCTAATATCACAAAGGTTTTCAGCAAAGCTCTCAAAGCTTACCATTCATAGGTGATTAGTCATGCTCTATACTGTTATTTGATATCTGGGATGGGACTTCATTAATTTGCAGGCATTCTTAATGCCCTGCATAAGGTCAGAGATTACTGGTTCCCCACAAATGAACTTTTATTCTTCCATTTAAAAGGATTTAATGGAAAGTAATATAAATGTTTCTACTCAAGAGCCACTCCTGCTGGTTCCTGGAGCCAAGTTGATCCCAGACCACCACCTTCTGGAACTCTGCAGAATCACAGCACTGCCTTGGAGATGGCTCTGCAAGAGTCTGAAAAGGACTGGAGAGCAGGGGAGTGGTCAGAGGAAATATTCACTGCACGCTTGTCCTGCAGGTTGGCAGACAACTGCTGGTGAGTGCCACACAAACACTGGTTACCTGGCTAGGAGAACCTTTGATCTGATTTGGAACAGACACCTTTTTTTTTTCCCCTTATATTATCTTGTAGAATAAACAATAACAGAATTTCTTAAATAAACGTAGAAGTGAGGATTTGCACAAAAAATCCTCTTTACCAGTGTAACACCATGAAGTGTCATACCCCACCTCCGGCTCCCTGGTGTCACAGACAGGGTGTGTACCCAGGACAGGCACAGCAGCACCGTGCTCCCCGACTCAGCAGGTCTCTACACCCACCCCATCTGCTCCTCCACAGGCATGTCTGGCTCAAGCACGCAGACCAGTGCCAGAGGCACTGAACACAGCTTTACACCTGGAATAACATGAGGAAGTTTTTGGAAGGTAACGAGAAAGCTAGAGTATGGTTAGGGTGATAAATCTTGGAAAAAAGGTTTAATTTGGTTTAGTTATGCCTTGGGAAAACAATACCCATAAACCCAGTATCTGTTTAACAACACACAGAGAGGACTTTCAAGCATATTGGCTTATTAGTAAATTTGTTTCACTGGGTGCTACTGACATCCCAGTAAGTCACACCATAAGAGATGCACTGATGCCATTGAAGTCAAGAGTAAAAAGACATACTGACTGAGCAGAGGATGTATTTGGCCTTAAAAAACAGGAAGCAAAGTAGAGTAGGTCCTCGCTCTGTATTACATTCCATGTGAGTACCTCTAAGATATAGATGTGACTGTATTCTCCTTTCTCTAGTCACTGTTTATCTGCTGACATTTCAAGGCAGTTTTTGTTGACTTACAGCAATCTAGATCAGTTCCCACCAGAGAGCACAGCTGACTCCTTCTGCCTGGTTAGTGGTCTGACTTCTCAACACATCTGAGCTTGGTGCTAACCTTCCAGACAGAAGCAGACAGAGCTCAAAATTTTATGTGGTGTTAGTATTGTACTTTAAATAGTAGGTAGCATTGTATTTTAAATGCTTGACTACCAAATTATTACTAGTGGATTTCAAATAGAAACTGGAAATGAAGATTGATGGTATTCCTCTGTTAATTTTGGCTTCCATTCTCTGGATTGCATGCTTACCAAGCAATACTGAGGGTGTGAATATTAAGGCTTGTAACACACCCGTGAAGAAAGCAGGGAGGCACAATTTACGGCTGGACCTGCTGCCTCTGCACTGCTGGCTGCTGGCAGAGTTCCTTACAGACGGGGGCACTGCCGCTCCAGGAGCTTTGCAAGGGGAGAGGCTCAACCTTCCTCCAAAGCATTGGCTCTGTCATTGCGTCAAAGGGATGCAAAACCCTGGCTTACTTGCCAGTGTGCTCCGCAGCGGCAAGAGAAGATCTGCAAGCTGAGCCTCTGCTCGTGATGGAAATGTGGCACAGAGCTGTCAGCTGTAAGCACCCGTAAGCTCTCAGCCTCTACACTGTCAGTTCTCAGCCCTGCTCTGCACCCCAGCAAATAACATTTACATAGCACTTGAATATATATTTCACCCACTGTCAGTAGTTTTACTATAGCTTTTGCATTCACCTAATGAACCATAGTTAGGAGGGGGAGAGTTAACTACCTTACATAGAGCAAAAATGATGTAAATGTGGGCAAACATGCAAAAAGAATGCCTGTTTCTGATACTCTCTCTTCATCATTTTTCTGGACCACTAAAAAAGTTTACAAAAAACCTAACTACTTCTGACAGAATAAAAAATCAGAAATACTTTTCTTAAATTAAAGAATAATGTAAATTAACAATATCAAAGTTGCAATCTTTATCTGCTGCCTACACTAGCCTATAACTCTTTCGTGACTTTGCTGTCCTTAGCCAGAGCTGCTTTCATAGGCACTGCACACAGGGGGCCATGAGGAATTTTGAGACATTTATTTCTTCTAAAGAAGCAATACAGAAAGTCAGTGCCTCAAGTCCACCTCCCAAATCTCAGTTTTTTTGGCAGCGTCTGAGCTGTGATATATCTACCATAGCTGAGGCACAGAACCATGTCCATGTGGTACTCAGATCTACATGGGGAAAGGTGTTTTGCTAAAGCATTGGCCTTACTTCCCTTCTGATGGGTGTAGAGAGGAGAAGATGCCAGCTCTCAAATACACAAGACACCGTGATTTTCAATGCATACAACCTTGGCAGCTGTGGACACCAGTCTCAGAGGAGGTGCCTGGCTTTCACATAGCTGAAGGCAAACATACACAGTGCTATAGGGGATATTGTGGCACACATGGGACACAGAAGGAATCATCTGCCATGTGTTTCTCCCCCAAATTCCCTGGTTGCATACCTGCAGTGCACCTCATTCCCAGGCTAATGTACTGCAAGAGCGAGACTGAACCAATAATCCCTAAAGCCCACTGCCTTCATCTCAGGAGGAGAACAAGAGGACAGGGACCCAGTATCAGTGAATGGGTAGGTAAAACTGTGAGTATTTAATTGACTGAAATAGGTAGAGGAGGGTGGGGGATCCAGCAGCAGTGCCTAGGGCCAGAAATCACGTGTACACAAAGGACAAAGGGCCCTTTGTCACATGAGGAAAGCAAAGGTCACTTATGTGGTCTTTCAAAGATCACTAGGGGTGACAATTTGCTGGTCAAAATTCCTGACCAGAGACATGTCTCCAGTGCCTCCTCCATGAAGTCAGCAGCTGTGGCAGCTGTTCAAACACAGTCAGTGTATTAGACTAGACTGGACTTCACCTGCTGGTGCCACCCCTGGAGCCACCCTCCCACCTAGGAGATGCCAGTTAGGAGCTGACCATCTGCATGAGTAATGCTCTGCTCCCAGACTGCATGGATAGCACCTGCCACACAGTGAGTCCCTCCTCAGTACAGCAGGCTCGCCCTGATTCCAGGCAAACCACAAAACAATCAGCAGCAGAGAAAAGGAAACAGCCTGTCTCTGGATCCTCTGTCCTACCTCATGCCTCTTCACAGACAATCTGATCAGCAGATCATTCTGCCATATTCTGGACAGCTCTGGTGTTTCATTTCAAGCTGTTGAGTCTGCATTGCTTCCTGTACCATTCAATCCTTTCCCAAACACATAGTTTGAATTTATGTTCAGAAGCAGGTGGTTGGGATATGAATGAGCTCCAGATACAGCTCATGTTGTATCCACACGTAGGCTATGTCTCTAGGATGTGATGTAGTCATAGCCATTGGTCAAAACACCAAACCAACATAAATACAGTAAATAAAGTGTAGGGGCTTCTTTCGCTGAATAAACATAGGCATAGATTTTAATGTAGCTGATGCCTGCATTTTTCGACCCAAAATATCTTGCCTTTCCTATGTCTTACTTAGCAGTAATTATGTGTCTCTTTCAGTGCTGAGTAAACAAACTTATTATACCATTCACCAGTCAGTGCTGTTCATGTAGTTTTCATTTATTTTTACATTTATTATTTTTTCTTTCACAGAAAAAAACAAAACAAAACAAAACAAAAAAACAGGGTCCCCTCTGCTTAAAGTACAAGGTCTGACTTCTCAACTTAGGAAAACAGGGGCCTGATCAAAAACAAAGTGTGAAGACATTTTGGCAGGTAATGGGTTTGAGGTTATGGACCCTGGGCCTGATAGTCCCCGTTGCCATGATTTAATATAAGCCAGCATCTCACCTCCAAGCAGCCGACAGTAGGATGGGAGAGAGAATTGGAGGAGTAAATGTGAATTAATTCATGGGTTTGGTTAAAGGCAGTTTAATAGAGAAAACAAAAGCTGCATGCACAAGCAAAGCAAAACGAGGGATTTATTCACCACTTTCCATGGGCAGGCAGGTGTTCAGCCATCCCCAGGACAGCAGGGCTCCAACACACACAACTGTAACTTGAGAAGACAAACACCATCACTCTGAACATCCCCTCCTTCCTCCTTCTTCCTCCAGCTGTGCATGCTGAGCATGCCACCATATGGAATGGGATACCCCTGAGTCATTTGTGGGCAGCTGCCCCTGCTGTGTCCTCTCCCAGCTCTTTGTAAGCCCTCCCAGCCTTTGCTGGTGGGACACAGTGAGGAGCAGAAAAGGCCTTGGCACAGTCTGAGCACTGCTCAGGGAGAGCTAAAGCATCTCTGTGTTACCAACACTGTTTCCAGCAAACCCACACCACAGCCCCATACCACTGCTTTGAAGAAAATTAATTCTAACCCAGCCAAAATCAGCACAGACGTGCACGGTGTATCTGCTGCGCTGTTGTAGCTAGCGCTGTCCGCTTCAGCCGCAGCAGTTTGCTGTCAGTTACTGCCCCTTCATTGTCCCTTAGCTAACTGTAAGTGGGTAGCACCCAACCGAGGTGGGAAGGCCCTNGGCCACAGCCGCGGCGCCCCCGAGCCGCGCGCGGGCGCTTCCACTCGCTGAGGGCATGGCATTTTTCAGAACGCCAGATGAGCTTCCAGTGGCATCCTTTTAAGAGAGTCCGTAACAGAATATAATGTTTCCAATAAGGCTCTTGCCTTGGCAAAAACCTGCAGCCGTAAAACGAGTTTAATTCTCTGAGAGGAAGACTGGTGACAGCTATCGTTTCACTGTGTACTGTAATACATGAGATTCCATCCTGAAAACCCTGGAGGTGCGTTTGTCTGGTCCGGTTGTAAATAATGAGATAGATCGCAATGGATTTCAGTTCCTCATCTGTGTTTGACAAAGGTAAGTCACGTGTTACTAATTTCAAAATCCTCTGGTCCTCTAATGCATCCCATGCAAATGTACTGAGGTTACTTGACAGAATCGGTAACATGAATTTTTGTGAAAGATTAGGTTTCTTTTGGTTTCATGTAAAGGAATTTCTTCCATCAGTTTTAAAGTGAATGGATATTTCAGTCTGTTGTGACAGTGATTTCTAAAAATTAATTTTCAGCAGAATAGCAATGGCATCTGGCTACTCTTATGGTTAGCACTGAGAGATGTGTATATATATATTTATATTTTATATTGGTCTTGTTGTGGTTATAGATACTAAAAACAGTACTAGCAATACTAGCAAACAGAGCAGTTTAAAATGGAGTAAAAATTTAAGAGCAGCTGGTTTTCATAAGTCTACACTAAAAGGACTAGAAGATGACAAGTGAAATAGTTTGCTTTAGGAAATTTATCTGTATAGGTGAGTATTGCTGTAATTGCAAATTTAAGGTATCATTAAAATCCCCAACATGAAAATTTTCTACGTTGTAATGTTGCTATGGAAATACAAATGTCTTTCTTGTCTATTTTGAAGTTAAATGTTAAATTTCATGTCTTTATTTGCCAATACAAGCTTTTCTGTTTTACGGCTTAATCCACTTCAAACGTAGCGGCATTCCTTTTATGTTCTCAAAGCAGGATGCTGTCGTTGCTTGATTATGCCTGTTGCAACAAAATTCTCTTTTAAGTTGGCTTATCAAACAATATGTGCGCGGTGGCCACAGTTTCCAGTGCAGACCTGCAAAATATCTGAGCTGACACGGCCACGCAAGCCCCACAACAAAGGGGCTGACTGGGAACAAAAATGACAGCAGGAGGAAAACAAGGCACTGCCTTTGGGCAGCCGAGTGCTACAGGTTGTACTTTTATGTTTGCCTACACTTCTTTGCTGAACCCGAAGTGAATACAGCCTATATAACCTGGTGGATTTGTGGCTGCCTTTCAGCCACAGTAGTACTTCAAAGCCTGAGCAAGACTTGGGACTACTGGTCTACATCAACGCAGCTGGAACCCCCATGTAGTGGGGGACGAGTGGAAAGTAAAACTGAGTGACAAGTGAGAAAAAAACTACTACCAAAAAGTATGAAGGGGAAGGGGAAGTGTTATGGAAGTGCAGTGGTAGAAGGAGGATCTGTACTGCAGGAAAAAAGACAGGTATTCCTAAATCATATGTGAATGATGTAAGGAGCATTTTTCCCAACAGGACAGAGGTGTGGGGCTGACTGAGCTTCTGCAGCTCCAAACAGCCATTTCAACCTCTGCTTCTGCAGCACTGTGAGTGGGGAGGCAGAGGTAAAGCCCTGCGTGCTCTGTGCCCTTGGGATGGCTGCCGGGAAACCAGTGGAAGTGGTGCCAGGAATGAGGCTGCAATATCACCAGGCCTGGGGAAGGTAAAGCCAAGTCTCTGGATGGTTTAGGGGGCAGAAAGCAATGCAGGAGACCATGGACCCAAACCATTTTATCCAGATAGAAGGGATAGAACTGGGAGGCAACATCTGCCTAGACCTCCCTTTGCTCCTAATCTGCACCCCCTCCTGCTGCCAGGACACTCTCCACACTGACCCATCCTAATTTCTGTCCAGCATCGCCTTCAGCCTGTGTCACTCCCCACCTACATCAACTCCCCTGCCAGAAGGTTCCTTCACTATACATTCATCATCTCTGCTTCACCAGCGCTGCAGGAATGCTTGCTCATTATGTGATTTGTGATTTCTGTGCCTTCCCTGCTAGCTGCGTGGGAAGCGGATGGAGAGCAGGAGCACAAAACACACACTAATGGGATACTGAGCTCATTGGTTTCCATGCAAAGAACATTCTATTCAAAACTCACATGTATAGTCGTTTTTGTCTAAATACTATCTTAATGTGTTGGCACATTATTGATTTAAGCAGGCACCTTTTTTTTTTAGCAAGGAGAAAGGGAATGTCTTTCATTTCAGCAATTTATAACAATGGAAGCATACAAACTATCCTTCAAACACACTAAATTTCTCTCTATTGGTCCAAAAAAATAATTCAGCTCTCCCCACAAACCCTTTTTTCAACATCCCACACATCAGAAGACTCTCTGAACTATAAATAAAAATAAATCCCCAGCATTCTAAGCTTGAAAATCGTACTGTCTCTTTGCAATATGTCTTATGGTACTGCTCAATAATATCTTATAATACTTAAAAATAGTAACAGGAATGCAGGACTTAGAGAAGGCAAGCAGCACCAGAAACCCCTTCCCTCCTAATATTGCTCAGTGCCATTTAAATAGATGTGTGCTCTTTCTGATTTCAAATGTTTACTAAATAAACAGTGAAGCCAGACAAAGGCCTGTACTGGTGCATGCACTGCCAGGCATACACATGGATTATTACTTTGATATAAAAATGCAGTAGTAGAGACTGAATTACAATTTTCAAAAACTGCACTCAATCACCTCCCACTGACCCTTTAAACTGACATGCAGAAAACAAATAAACTACCCAGTATTGTGTCCTGAAACTGTGTAGAAAATCACATATAGCCTTTAGCTAGTGGTGGAGACAAGAGGGATTATGAGAGAGGGGGTAGTAAATTACATGCATAAATATTCTTCCCAATGAAAGTGAATTACCCTATTATTCTGTCTTCAGTTTTTAATATCATGTGGTTTAGTAAGTCCAAAATCAACCATTGTCAAGACCATGTACACCAAGTTCCAGCAAATTTATTTAGAAGTTAAAAATCCAATATGCTAGAAAGCATGCACTTATGTACACCTAATGTGAACTTTGTAAAACAACACATCAGCCAACATCAAAAATCATGTAAAACATATATTCTTCATAGTAGAGTCAGAGGAGAATTAATGTAATGACAAGCACAATTTCGTTGCTCTGAATCCTGTGATCATTCTGTATGTCTTTTTATATACCTCCTTTTCTGACCAAATGAGAACTACTTTACCTTGAAGAAATGATACATTCTTAAAACACCACAGCTTATTTCTGATAGACTGGTGTTTAACTTTGATTGTTTCTGAGGATTTTAGCACCACTCTGTGTATCCTTTAGTCTTTTCTTCCAGACCTTTCTACACCACTACTGTCAACTGCAGTTTCTCCCCTGCCTTTCTCTGTTCCCAAGCACTTAAAAGGATCTTCTGCCTTTCTGAATCTGACTGACACCTTCCTTTCACCAGTATCACAGCAATTCTCTAAAATGTAAAATGTATTTGAAATGGGACCAGTACTGGCATTTGTAGAACTGCAAGATAATAATGGGAGTATGTCTGACACACTGGAAGATGAAGAGTCAGGCATTTGGTTGTTCACAATCCCTTTCTGTCACATGGTGCTTGTGCCACAGCCAAGCCAGCATGGTAAGCTCACACAGGGGGGATACACGAGCACTCAGTACTTCACCGTTGTCTCTTGCAAAATGCCCACTCTCTGAACCATTCTTCTTCTGCCCAGGAAGGTATCTTCAAAAATAAATGTCCCACTACCTTTGTGCCCATATTTCTCCATTCCTTGACAGGGTAAGCTGGAGGAAGATGAAGTGGTTGTGTTGTTCACCTCGTGTTGTTCACCTGGAGCCAAGTGCATCCAGCACAAATTACATCCAAGCTCTCCCAGCATTTTCTGCTCTCTGTCGTGTGAAGCATCAGAAGACCATTTATGTCTTCCTTCTCACTCCCTGTCCACAATCACACAGGTCAAGACACCCCACTTGAAGCTGTGTCACCCTACAGAAATGGAATTTGTGTCAGTCAGTTTTATCCAGATCCTAACATGAGTGCTCATCCATTCCTCCTGGCCCAGGCTCCCAGGCAGGGTGACCCGTGCTCTACCTGCCTCTCCTTGCTCTGGCAGCTAGGACTCGTGGGTGGGGAAGTGTGAATCTTTGTGTCTTCGTGCCACTGTCCTTTAACTCCTTTAAGGAATGGAGCCTGCCTTCTGCAAGAAGTGGCAGGGGCAAAACTTCATGCATTTTTCCATCCATCCATCCATCCATCCATCCATCCATCCATCCATCCATCCATCCATCCATCCATCCATCATTTTACTTCCCCTCCTCATACAAAAGGATAATTGCCCTGGGGAAAGCAGACTGAGCCCAGCAGAAACAAAGGGGAAGTGTCTTGTTTTTAGCTAGAGGAAAAAGGGCAGAGTTACTCAGAGACCACATGAAGGAGTGCACCCTTGTCCTCATCTTCCTGCCGTGGCACCCTCCAGGTACGCAACTGCTCTGCTCAGGAGATGGAGATTTCCCTTTTGTGGTTAGATTTCTCTGCTCCTGACTCACAACATGAATACTTAACAGTACCTATGAGGCAAAAAAAAAAGTACAGAATTTACATGTGTAATGCATCAAAGGAGGTGGAGGCACCTTTTATTCACTGTCTGCCTCCATGCATCCAGCAGTTTCTTTCCCAGTGCCAGCATGTTCTTCTCTGCACCTTACCCACAGAGTACCTGCACAGCTGTACACGACAGCAGCCATAAGAGGAGCTGTGTCAGTGCTCAGGGGTGGTACCCCCGTGTCCCTCCAGAGACTGCACAAGAGGAGAAACATGAGCTATCAACCACTCACACCTGTGCTTGTCATTAACGTGTTTTTGCTGAGTGTACAGATTGTGAGAGGTATCTTCAGGTCTGATAAAATAAGGAAATAGTATTAACTGGACCAGTGGTAAAGTCACTTCTTTTTCTTCATGTTCTAGTCACTGATGATGGCTCTCACGCAGCAATGACTCCTCATCTCTCTGGCTCTCCCAGGTCCACAGGACAAACCTGCTGAGCCAAATGAACAGTTGCCTCAGCAACAGACCCCTCTACAGAATAAAAATCAAGTTAACGTTTTTACTCACAAACTTTATGAAGTGTGTAATTTAAAATACCAGTTAGAAGAAAGAAAATAAATTAGATTCTCTTTAGTTGAAGAGAAATGGTGACAGAAAATGTAGTGAAGGCAGATTAACATCAGCTTTTTAATTTTTCCAAACCCACAGAGTTCCAGCTTTGACAGACTAACCTGTTCCAGGGTAAGAGCAGATTGTGTCTCCATGGCAGCCAAATTTTGAAGTCCAGAATGCTGATTGCACCCAGTGAGAGAAGGTCACATGAAGAATTAAGTTAGGCTGTTAAGCCCAGCATAGAGCTCGTGCAGGTTCATCTGAGACATCTGATAACAACATGAGTAGTATGGCTAATACCTCACAGTGATATTTAAAGATCTCTTGTCACTCAAAAACTATAATGACAGTATTTAAAATATGATTTCTACCAATGTGTTACAAATAATGTAATATTTGATTATGATAGCAGCTTTATAGTAACTTTTCAACACTCTTTAAACTATGCCCCTTTTTTCTGCACAGCTCACATAGTCATGCTATCCCCAGAAGTTTGACAGTACAGATAAGTCACCAGTCACTTAATCTGTTTTTCCTTTGGTCAGCTCTCTAGTGTGATTTAAGCATTTTCTGGAGCTAACAAGGTAGTGCAGTGGCTGGACAAGTGATACATTCTATAGCTCTGACCATGTCCTGGTTTAGCCTGGAATAGAGTTAATTTTCTTGCTAGCAGCCAATACAGTCCTGTATTTTCCATTGAGTATGAGACTAATGTTGAAAACACCGTGCTGTTTTAGTTGTCCCTATACGTGCTCACCCTAAATCCAGAACATTTCAGTGTCCTGTGCTGTGCTGTGCCATGAACAGCTGCCCAAGAGGCTGGGGGAGCATGGGCCAGGAGAGCTGACCCGACCTGGCCAAAGGGATATTCCAAACACAGACCACATGGCCAGGAGATGAACCAGGTTGAGCTGCAGCGTGACAGGCTGTGCGTCAGTCAGCAGGTGGCGAGCAGCTCTGTTGTGCATCACTTGCCTTTCTTGGGTTTTGTTAATCTCTTTCTCTCCTTTTATTACAGTTATTAACGATGTTGTTGTTCTGGTGGTGGTGATGATGATGTGTTATTTCAGTTATTAAACTGTTCTTATCTTAACCCACCAATTTTACCATTTTCTGATTCTCCTTCCCACTCCACTGGGGTCAGGGCAGTGACAGAACATTGGGGGAATCTGGAATTAAACCCTGACAGACCCTCAGCCATTGTGAGCTACTCAGCTGTACTTCTTGAGTTAATAGGGATCAGAAACATGAGACTGTTTCTGTCCAACAGTACAAATCTAGAGCATTTTACCATTACATCAGATTTAACCCTGCACCTAAAAATCTACTCTTCTGACTCCTAGAGTTAGGAGGTTAATAACTCCACTTGCAGCCAAAGGAGGTGTATGCATGTTGAGCGTGGGATGACCAGTCTGAAAGGAAGTGAAAAGCAAAGAGGTGAAGAGAATCATCGCTATTATTTCTTTAGAAAGAAAAGTCTGAGGAATGTTCCAGAATAGGTCCTGCAAGGCATCTGCTTTAAATAATAACTCACACTGTAGCTGCCAAAGAAAATAAACCTTTCCTGGGTTCCAAGCAATAGTCCACTTTTCCTTTTTGCAGGAATTATCAACAAAAACCATTGCTGCCAGAAGTTTACTCTCCTGAGATGAGAATTCCCTTGGACATTGCAGGGAAGTGAAAAGCCTCAGTCTTCTGACTGATGCTAGGATAACACTGAAATTGAAAACGCCTGAGTCCTGATTTCATCCTATCTCATAAAAGTGCAGCCAGAAATATTATGAGCAAGTTAAGTTATTACATTTTTTCTCAAGTCATGTTACGTTAGTATGATTTCTTACAAGAAGTGGAAACTTTCCAGAATTTTTCTTAAGTCCTCTCAGTGTCTATGTTTGAAAGTTTTTGGAAGAAGTTATGATGAAAAGTAAGTTTCAGATGACTAATAAAAACCACAGTGCTGTTTAGATACACTTTGTTCCACCCCAAGTTACACAGTCATTTAAACTCAGTGAGACAAGTATGATTAGTTTCACTGTTTATCATCTGTATTTGGTCTCTGTTTACTCATGGATGTGCTCCTTCTCTGCAGCTGATGCAGCAGAAGAGACCGACTTGGCTGTGGTTTACCAAGCAGCAGCTAATGGTGATGTGAACACCCTGACTGCAGTGATCCGAGAGGATCCTTCCATCCTGGAGTCTTGTGACAGAGAGGGTAAATGAAGGCCGAGCTTGTTCTCAGGAGATCTGTTGCTTCAGCTTGCAAATTAAACTTTCCAATTTTTTTTTTTTAATTCTGATTTTTGTGTTCAGCAAATTATATTTAGTAGCAGAACATGGGAAATTTGAGCTATTCTTTGGAACAGCCACTGGAAATGCAGTTTGGATAATTCCTTCCCCCTGTAATTCTAAGATATTTTTATATGATTACAAATAAACTGTTTTGCTATAATTAGACAGTATTTTACCATTTATTTAATTTATCTTATTTAGGGAGATGCTGAGAAAATGTTGACATTTCAGGGGAGGAGAAGGAATACTTTTACTGATGCCAACTGACATACATTCTGCACATCTCTAAAGCAGAGGTTATAGTATGTGTACAGTCACAATTTGAATGGTTTGTAAAGTAATCTTTTGCCAAGGGATTGGTTATACAATGTGCCACTATCTAAATAATCTGTTTTATCTCTCAGGCTGTGCTCGTTTTGTCTTCAAGTTACTATTTAATGTTATTACAATTTATTGTACAGTGGCTGGGTTTTATATGTATCTATTTCTTAAGTGAGTAAGAACCACAGACCTTTGGAAGCTGTTCTCAAGGACAACTGTTTTTATCAGAAGTTTTTTTTAATTGCAGTTTCCTTTAAAGGGTCTATATGAACACTGTCTTTTCTAATCCTTAACAGCTTTTACCAAACTACCAATTTTTGTTATACTTTAAACCAGGCATTCTAAGTGATATCTTTAAAACATTTACTGGTTAGTAGGGAAAATTTACTCCAGACAAAATGGTCCCTGAATTCTCATTAATGTGAGAAAGACTAGGTATGAATGGTGGGTGGAGTAGGTGGAGATGGACTGGCCAGGAACTTCTGGACTTCAGCTCTGGAACTAACTTGTTTCCTAGGCTGTCCATGCAAATGTAACTAAAGAGCAGTTTTCCAGCACAAAACATACAGCTCATATCCTACACATTTGGCATGACCTCAGGTTAAGTAGCATATTTCCTCAGCAATCTCATTGAGTCCAGTAAGAATAATTATTCTTCAATTATATATGAAATTTCTAATAGTCTTAGTTTCTAATACTCGTGTTTGTCCCCAGCCTAGTAATTTTAAATTGCTTTGTCAGATTCTGCAGGAAAATCTCTTGCTGTTTTTCAACAGTTAACAGAATGGAAGGAGGAGGAAGCAATTAAATTATACAATACTTTACTAAGAGATTTGAGTATTGGGTATAAATGTAGATTTCAGGAGTTTTACAAAGAAGAAACTTCTTGCAGGATATTAAAAGAGTTCTTACAAAAACAGGAAATAAAATATCCTAGAACAAATCCAGACTTCGAATTAAATTGTTCTCTGCAGAAGGGGCCAACTCACACTTTTATACCTTTGCAAGGCTTGAGCTTGACTTCGTAAGTCTTTTGAATACACAGACAGAATGAAGCTGGGGTTTGAGAAAATCAGACAAGCACCATCTGGCTACTAGTCATTCTGAAGAATATTAGCCTCCAAAATGGTGTACAAAGCATGAAGTTAATTTTGGGAACTTGTCAACAGAAAAGTACTTTTCCCTCCAGAGGCAGAGTTGGCGAGGCAAAGCTTTTGTTAATATAGCCATGGTCTTTTCAAAATCAGTGGTCAGTGGCTGTCAGAGAAGTTACTTCCTGACCAAAAAAAGCTGAGTACAACTATTGGACAGTTGTCAGAGAAAGGATTTGTTAACTTGCCAGTGTTCACATTAGAAAATAAGAAACTATATCTTACAGGCATGACACAATGAAATTGTAAAATAAATTTGGCTTTCTTCCCCAGGTTGCACACCTTTGATGCATGCTGTGTCAGGACGCCAGGTTGACACAGTGAAGCTTCTGTTGAAGATGGGAGCCAATATTAATACTCAAGATGCTTGTGGACGTACCAGTTTATCTCTGGCAACTTATTTGGTACCAAGACTTGGGGGATCAGGATGAGTGAAGGGAATAAATGTGCAGACCAAATAAGAGTTCTGCTTATACTACAGGGAAAAAAAAAAAAAAAAAGCCCAAAACATTTGGTTCTAGACAACAGTGGAATTGGCTTTGAAACTTTACTATGATGCAGAGCTGGAGCAATTATTCTTACAAGAGGATCAGGACTCCTGTTGGAGATTCCTGTCAGAGTGTCCTTTCTCTTTTGGTTTATAAAATCAGTGCAGGATATGAGGATCTCACAAGAAAATCTCTTTTTTTATACACTGAAAGTCCTCTCTTGTTCTTAATATGCAGATTGACTTCTCTCCCTTGCATACTCAGCATTAGATATTTATGCTCAAGTGAGGGCTTTCCTATCAGAAATACTGGTGATCCTGCACACCACATGAGCCAGGGCATTGCTTCTTTTCACCGTAGTGTTGGACTGCAGATGGCCATGTTGAGGACTGAAGTTCAACGTGCTGCAGGTACCCTGATCAACCTACCTGCAAGTGACAGGAGGGGCAGACATCCCACTGACACATTCGGGAAAGGAGCTGTACTTCAGAATCTATCTGAAGCAAGAAGGATAGTCCTCCTTAGTCTTTTACTCCTTGCAGGAGGTAATTCAGGTTTCAGAGAGGAAGTGTGGACCAAGTTAGCTGAGTAGACTGAGCTTCCATTATTAATTGGGCAGAAAGGAAGGAGTGTGCAGCCATGACTGCACAGTATGATTTAAGCTGGATGACTGCCAGCTCATTTAAACAGACTGTGTGGCAGCCTAATTAAATTACATCCCTTGCACCTAGTTTCTTCCTGAAAATTCAGGACAAAAACAATGTTCCTGCTTAGCTATGCAATATTCAGCCAGAAAATAAGTGTAGAAAATTACCAAACAGGCGGTCTCATCCAGTGCAAGGAGTATGCCCCACTTACTTGAGAACAAACATTTCCTCTGCAAGATATTTTTTTAAAATCCCATAGTAAGTGTCACGCTTCTTTTTTCCTTCCTCTTTTTCCGGAGGGGAAATAATATTCTTTGGAAAATAAGAAATTACTGGAAAATATTTAAACCACCCAGGCTTCTAAGTTTCCATTTCTGTTTCTGTGAGGGATATAACTAGAGGTCCAGAGGGAATTTGGCTGTAATGTCTGTCCAGACAAATGAATTCAGGGGAGTTGCACAGTCAAGACTGCATGTGGCATTTAGTGGACTTGTACTTCCACCAAGAGCTCCAACAGGGGTGTTCTGATTCCACCATTCCACACATTTTCCCCAGAAATACTCATAATGCCAATCCAAAATAGCTCATATGGGAGGGAATGGTCTTTATCAATTGACTGCTGAGGTTTTAACAAAACACTTAAACTCATGCCTGATTTTCTTCGGACTTAAGTATATGCTGAAAAATTTATGCAGTCACAACCAGACTGTTTACTTGCTTTTATGTTGACGTAATCAATAGAAGGTTTTAGTCCAAGAACTGATTTGTCCTACGCTTCGATGCTATTTTCAGTCTAACACTGCCACTAATACAAACTTCTGGAACAACATTTATAAGACCATACTCTAGGGCTTTTTACCATTGGTTTGCCATCCTTGCTAAAATCTAACAAATAAAATCAGATTGAGCGCTCATTTTCTTGGTTTAATCTAGCATGATTGAATTCACATGCAAGAATATGTGTAGCATTTGCTGGTGAATTAGGAGTTAGCAGATTTTTAATCACTGATAGTACTTGCCACAGCTGCAGAGAAAAAAAAAAAGCTAAGAAAAAAAATCAATCACCCATCCAAACAAAAACACACACACACATACCCCCCCCCAAAAAAAAAAAATAAAAACAACCAAACAAACAAAAAAAGGAAGTGTAAATTAAACCCCTCATTAGAGAAATGAACAAATGAGGTAGTTTGAGACCCAGACTCCAAAGGGGAACTACTCTCAGTGCTGAGAAACCTCTACTGAGAAAAAAATGTCTAGTTCCTCTGCTGACAGAAATGGTAACAGTGACATGTGAGTGCCAGCACCTGGAAAAAAGAGATCTGGCCTCATACTTTTCATTTTCCTCTTTGATATGCTCCAATTTATTTTTTAGGGCTGGCTGGAAGGCTGTGTCAGCCTGCTCAGGAATGGTGCTAAGCAGAACATACCTGACAAAAACGGGAGGTTGCCACTACATGCTGCCACTGCAGAGCCTGATGTGAGGTATGTGCCAGCTCCCACAGCTTTTGCTGGTTGAATCTCTCAGGTAGGCAGCAACCCAAGGAGAGCCCAGAGCAGGAATAACAGTTGTGACAGCTACATTTGTGACCTGTGTCTGTGTTTGGTTGTTACTGTGAAGGGGGTAGAGAGGAGGAAAAACATTGTGCAATACTTGTGTACCAGAGATAGATGGCCAAGTAAAGTGAGGAGCCTATTTTAATATTGCAATAGCTGGAGAAGGGAAAATAATTATGAGAGGTTGAAAACCCTGCATTCCCCTGCCCAACGACCTTTCTGTCCTACCTACATGAAATACTACAAGACTCCTTCTCTGGTCTTTTCCTCTGAGTAGCATGGCAAATGTGAGAAAAATTTTCCACAAGACAACCTCTCTGAAAATCCCCAGCCATAAAGGAGAAGTTAAGGATTGGTGCTCTGGCTCATTTTTAACTACTTGTACTGAAGGTAGAGTAACATCCAAAGAGTGTCTTCACAAGAACTCTTAAGAAAGATTCTCTTTTTCTGATTCCAGCCTGTGACAATAGAAGGTTTAATAAATTTTGATTTGTACATCTGAATAAATTCATTCAAAAAACTCCCCTAAGTAAATCATGCCTGAAGGTATAGAAAGTGCATGAAGACATTAGAAACAGGTAAAACATTCAGTGCATGCAATATGTTCATGTGGCTTAATCAGAGTCTGCTATTTTGTTGCTGTAACCACATCAGACCAGTCCAGACCAGTCCAGACATCTGGCCATTCCTGCTGATCTTGTTCTCCAGCCTTTTTTAACAGCTTTTTTTTCATTTACCACATTATCTTTGCTTTTCATGCATCAGTTGGAGAGAATAATTTGAGATTTCTGCAATAAAAGGTCACTATCATTAAACAAAGCCAACACAAGAAAGAAGACAATGTTTGTACAGCACCACACATGTTGCTACTTGAAAGGGAATACTAATCTTCTCTACCAGGAGCACACTGGGTCCTCTGAATGTTTTTCACATTCTCCAAGGATACAGACAGACCTTTCTTTGCCCTGCACAGTTTTCCTTTTCCTCTGTCTTCCCACTGGGTTTTCCCCATGCCCAGACACAGGCCTGGAGCACTGACAGGGAGGTTTTTCCATCTTGGTCATTGTCAGTCCCTTGAATCCTATGTCACTCAAAGAGAAGATGCAGTGGCAAGTTGTGAAATGCTTTTGTAGCTGAATTTGAAAGCTGGCAGTCCACTGCTACAACCTCACATGCTGGAAGCAGCATGGAAAGACAGAGACAGTTCATGTATTGATTTGATGATTTATGTGCTCCAGTGCATTCCACAGAGCCTAACAGGCAAGGTGGAAAGAGAATCCATTCCTGATCTATGCTTTTAAGAGTAGATAGCAGAGAAACCTCAGCTGCTTGGTTTGGTATTTACGTAAATACGTAAATATTTACATAAATACGTAAAATGGTAGCACTTGCGTTGCCCTGATGGTCTAATTGTGTAACTCAGTCAAAGTTTCTTGATAAAGACAATAGTCAAATGAATTAGATTTCTTTCACATACAATGGTGTCATTGGTCATATCTGAAGCTGAACCACAGAGCCCTATATCAGATTATAAAACTATGTGATAAATGGATTTTACAAGCATACTATGGTTATCTCACTTTCTTTTTCCTCACTAGTCAATATTTACCAAGACCTGTTTTCAGACACTGAATTTCTGAGATGCTGAGTCATTTTCTAAATGACAACAGAATCTTTCTTCACTTTTACAAACTTCAACAAAACCAATCACAACAATCCTAGTATCATCCTTTTCAGAGTTCTACAGTATGACCCCATTTAGAAAAGGAGGTGTGGACGCCTCTTTTCTACAAGATTTTGTATCCATATGTAAATGGATTTGAAGTCAAAGCAAAATCCCTATGCTGGGATCTACCCAATCATCACCCTTAAGGGACTCTACTTTAAAAAAGCCCTAAATTTGGACTTCAATACTTGAGGAAGATGTTACCTATAGATAAGATTTTTCACCTACAGAATTGTCAAAATCATCCCTAAGCAACTGTAAATGTCTTCTTTTGAGTAATTTGCATGCATAGTTCTGTATTACTGGTAGGGAAGGAATTTGACATGAAACATTCTCAGCTTAATCTAATGCACACACCTGAGCACAGTTCAATCCAGAAACTACACTAGAAGTGGTTGAAGAAAAAAAGCAGCAAAAGATTTTCATCCATCTCCTCTGCCTGGGAATAAGTGTAAGATTCTATACATTTGTTTCTGTATTATCTTTACATTTATCAGATTTCCTTCCTTTATGCTTCATTATCTTTTACTTTCCTTGCTAAACAGTATGTCTTCATGTCCATGTTCTGAAGGTTTCTAGCAAATTCACACCTTCAGATGAGCCACAGGTTTGCACAATAATCCATGGAGGATTTTGCTAGAATCCTAAAAACTATACATTCATAGTAGGAATGGCTTTGTTACAGCATATGAATAGATGGTGTTTTTCATTTCCATGGTCCAGCCACCTACATGATCCAAACACTTCACATCCTGCAATAAAACAATCATTTTTGCCAAACCTATAGTGATTTCAGAACATCTTCATGAGATAGCAAAAGGAAAAGGAAGTGTTAAAATTATTATTGTACTTAATAATATTTCATGTAACTACTTTATTGTTCCCTCCACCAGAGGGGAGTGTTTGTAATCCAATATTCTATAAAATATGAATCTATGCTTTGCTATATTTTATGCCATAATAATGGCTCTATTCTACCAGACATTCTGTAAGGCCTTGTAAAATATTGGGGTTTGTGTGTACAGCAAGCATGCATGTACACAAATGTGTACACTACAACACATTACTCCTAGAGTTAAATAGAGTGAAAAATCCTCACAGAAGTTGCTATCTCTGTTACTTTAGGATATTATAAAATATGTTGGCAGCAAATTGCTAAGCTACCAAAAACTGCACGCATTATACAGTATTATACATTCTGATTCTAGCCTAGCAGCACAAGAGTTATTCTGAATGGGTCTTCTTTTAATTCCAAGCTTTAAACTTCTGTTGTTACCATAAGCCATAGTCCTATTTGTTTTGCTCATATGACAAAGCTCAGACCTAAAATTCTGACCTGTGCCTTTCAGTAATACTGATTTTTCATTAAATTGCACATTTTGTTTTTTTAAAAAACTGTCAGTTTTTCAAGTTTAGTCAGGAGTACAGCACACTGATTATATCATTGCTTCCACAGGCTTCTGAGCTTGCTTCTGCAGCAGTCAAATCTTAGTGAAATTAATCATCAGGACAATGAGGTGAGTGAGCTTGTGCTACAAGTCTTAGTCCCTGGCACTGAGGGCATAGAAGCCATTCAATTTTAATTCAATTTTAGAAGCCTAGTAAGGCTATGCACTAGTCAAAGATTTCTATAATGCTTTTTCTGAACTCTGCAAAATTATCTCATTCTTCCTTCTGTACACTACGCACCTGTAGGTTAATAAAGCTTTTCTCTATCAGCCAGCTATGAGGTACCTTGAATCCGTCTCTTAAATCATTTGTCAAGACAATAATTGGCCTTGATTCTTCTGAAGCAAGACACTGGACCAAATCTTCACCTTTACGAATCATAAGTGTTCAAGGCCAGGCTGGAAGGAGCTCTGAGCAACCTGGCCTAGTGGAAGGTGTCTCTGCCCATGAAGGCAGGTTGGAACCAGATAATCTTTAAGATCCCTTCCAGCCCAAGCCATTCTAAGATTCAATGATTCCTTGATCCCATCACTCAACTGCTGTTCTCTGGAAAAGTATCAGAGATCTGGCATTACACAGAACAGTCATGGAAGTACAAAAATTTATGCTGTTGACCTTCCATGTGGAACTGTGTCTTGCATGTATATATATTGTACATAGGAAAGAGATAACTTCCCACGTGTTTTTCTCCAAATAAGGAAACAAAGACACAAGAGAGATTCTGAGTCTCTTTTCATATGTTTCTCTTCATTCTAACAGTTGCTCAAGGATGTGTCTTTTCCATAGTGCCAGAATGGCCAGAGGGCTGTTATTTTTCCTCTTCCTTACCATTGAAAAGTTGTCAGACCCTGATAACAACACCCTAAACAAGACATATAGAGAACCATGTTGCTAATGAATTGCATGGAACGGTGAATCGTTGTTTCAAGCCATAATATTTTGCTGTAATGCACTGCTGCATGCAATTTGGAACTTTTAGTCCATCTCATTGCTATTTGGCACTGACAATACATTTGTTCAAGTGTCAGTACTATTATGCCCTGAATACTCATTTTTCTGAAAAATGTGGATCCTCATAAACGATTACAACTAACAGAGCTATTCTCTTGGCATAAGAGTTCAGTTCTCCCATAAGAACTTCAGTTCTCCCATCTGACACTTAGAAAAACACCCTGATGAATGCATGAACACGTGAACAGTAAGAAATACATCTGGAGGTTTCGTAGCTTCCACAACTGTGTTTTTCTGTGGTTTTATTAGTGAAGCCTGTGAGATGACAATGTTAAGAAACATTCCCTGTAAAAGCCTTGAATCTGAGCAAAACAAGTATCACACTGTATTTCTCACAGCCATTTCCCTGAGGTTTGTCCTTTTATGTCCTGTACTGCTCCTTATTTTTTTATGAATGTGTGATTGTCTGGCTGTCTCACCTCTAGGATTGTATTCTGCTGGACCTTCAGCTTGGGCAGTTCTGATACCACTCTCATGCTTCCACTCACCAACAACAGTCTGTCTGCCTACCAGTGCCACTCAGGGTGGCAGCATAAAGCACAAATGGTGTGGGCTGGGCAGCAGTTGCTGCAGAAAGCTGACACAAGTGAGCTGCTGCTACAAACAGCTCAATGCTCCTTTCTCAGCTGGGCACTCCAAAAGGACACGTGGAATGTACAAACTACTAGAAAGGAAATGGAGAATAAAACAGGAGGCTCTGTTTGAATCCTTTGTACAGCTACATGGCTACAAGAGTAAACTGAGAAAATATATACAAGAAAAGGAACAGAAAAAGGGCTACAAAGATGATAATAGTTACAGGCAGCTTCCGTACATGGGCAGGCTAACTAGGGCAAACTAACTATAATAGGACTTTCAGATTGGCAGCTACATCAGAGGGATGATATCAACCCATGGTATCATAAATGGTGTAGAAATGAAAAGATTATTATTAACCGGTCTGGTTTTTTTTGCATATAAAAATATGGGGACTTTACAAAAATTATCAGGCAATAGTTTAAAAAAAAATGAAAATAAATACTTTTTCAGAAAATGCATCATCACCCTTTAGGGGGCTAGATATCATATGAAGTCTTTAGTCTGATTACCAAATATTAGGTGGCAGTATATTGTCAAGCGTTGTTTTTTATATTTTAGCACTGAGCATCTGCTACTGCCCTCTCTGAGTTTTGTTGCTGTACTACAGAGATTTTTGAAAACTATCAGTTTTACTCTCTTATGTTAACAGCTGATTTTGCTGGCTACCACAGTAGAAACAGAGAGAAAATTGATTTTTCAAGGATTTTTTTGGCCATATCAACACACTGAGAGCAGATGACAGAAAGACAACATGGTACACTGTAGTTTGTCCTTCTTCAGTAATTTTCATGCTCTCCAGGACTAGTGACGAGTACTCAGTTCCCAGCTGGAAAGCACCGAAGCCTCACAGATTATGTCCATCAACAGCAGTAACGCCCTCATGTCTACTGACATGAGTGGCAGAGCTTTAATTTCAGTTGATGCAGGAGTTTACCCTCGATTTTGGTTTTACAAAACCGAAACCCCCATGTTTAAGCTTTGCAAACCCTAAGTAAAACCAAAACTGCTCTCATTCAACTGCTCTGTCTTGTTATCACCCATACCTAAACCACATGGGAACTTAAAAGGTCTTATGAGATACATGATGAGGGAGAGAAATTAATGCTAAGGCATTCATGCTTTTAGTCAGAAAATCACTGCAAACAGCTTCAACTTTAATGCACTGATAAGCTGTCTGCATCAATATAGCTCACACGTTACCTGGGTTGTTACCAACTGGCTTTATTGGGGTTCTATTTTAATTGGTTTTCCACTCAATCTTTTTTTTTTTTTTCCTTTTTTTTTTTTAATGCTTTTTATCCTTTTGAAAATCAGGCAAGACTCTTGAAATGCATTTTTTTATGGCAAGAGAGAAAATACCACCTTCCCAAAGGAAATTGTTACCACACCTGAAAAACACTAGCAAATTGTTAGAAACGTAATAAATTAGTCAATTTATACAGAAAATCTTAATTATTATGGATATAGAGGAAAATACAGGTGAATGTAACAATGCTGAAGGTGCAAATATAGGCCATGAATTCTATAATCTATTATGACTGACAAGATGCAGCTAAGATGGAATGAAAATGCAGCTGAATACCTTACCATTTGCTTTGTTTTCTCCCTGAAGAGTAACATAAAATGTTTATATTGTGACTTTATTGTGGACATCACTCTTGCCAGTTTTTTAGCTTGCTGAGTAGTGCCAGCTGCAGTAATAGCTTATAATATTTATTTTGGATCAAAGATAAGACCAAACACAAAACCCACACTGTTTAATGCTGAAGCATCAGTCTAAACCAGCTTTTCTTGCAGGATTCAAGCTGAGCAGTGAGGAACTGTCCCCCAGTCATCATGGCCCTGACCACATGTTATTTATAACAGGCTATAGGTGTGTATGGAGGAAGCATTTGTATTTGTATCCATTTTCTGTAATAATTCCTAAAAGCTAATTGCTTGGTTCCCCCTTGTGACTCCACTATTTCATAAACTGCTACTAACTATTTCAAATCAAGGTGAAGAGGGAAGATTTTGTCCCCCCTGGATGGTTTCAAGGCTGCCTAGCTTATCTACACAGACTTGGAGGGTGCTCCTGTCAGTGACAATAATTTGCCCTCTGGGTTTGTGGCTTACAGGGAATGACTTCACTTCACTGGGCTGCATTCCACAACAGACCCCAGCACACCCAGACTCTGCTGCACAAGGGAGCAGACCCGACCCTGGTGGACAAGGACTTCAAAACAGCTCTGCACTGGGCAGTACAGGTGAGCCATAACACGGTGCTAGTGGGATGTTTATTTAACTGAGCTGGCTATTGTGGTGTCCTAAATAGTCCTAAGGAAATAGTTTGGGCTGAAAGGAAATTGGATGCTAAGAATGCCAACTAAGCCCCAGAATTTTGCCAGTGAGTATGAATCAAGAATCTGCTTTCTTTGGAGACCAAGGCATGCATAACAGAGGCTTAGCCCTGTTGCCCTAAAGTTTTCATTTATCTCAGTGGATTATGTGTGTGCTGCATGTTGAACTCCTGCCTAATTTTTTTTTCATTAAATCAGGGTTGCAGAGACCAGCAGCTTACTTGCCAAAAGCCTTTGGGAATAAAATAATGTGAACACAAGTTAAAACACATTTAAAGAGCTACAGCTATGAAATAATTAGCTGAAAGGTTGAGACCCTGCTTCTCTGGAGACTGGAGAAGACATGGAGTTAAACACATTCCCTGTTGAGCTGTATGTTCCTATATCATATGCAAAAGAACATTGTCAAATACTTAGGCCATCATTAGAGAAACAAACCATAAAGGTTTAACATGACATTAAAAACTGTATTATGTAATTGTCAGTAAGTGATATACAATACAGCATAATTTACTGGTTTTCCAAGTTTATTGCAGAAAACTGCCCAGATGAAATTGTATGTTTTTACATGCTCTCTTGCCACAGCAAGTTCCAGTATCAATGTTCAAAACACGTGCACAACAGATAAGCCAAAATAGAAGTCACACAAAAATCCAGCAACATTTCCTACAGTTACCAAATCTTTGCATCCTTATCTTTTGGTCTAAGTTTTCTCTTCTTAAAAGAAGTGTCAACAAGGAAATTTAAAAGTTCTGAACTGCCATATACTGTATTTGTTATGGGGTAAGGATGTCTGAACAAATAATCTGTTTCCTTCAACCACAGCCTCACAAAAATGATTAACATGTAATAGGCCTAACTTTTTTTTTTTTTTTTCTGAAGTAGAGGTATATTTTGATCTCTGCAACTGGTATTATTTCAAAAGTTTTGTTCTTCTTTTATCTTAATCAATCTTAAATTGGACTTTTTAATTTGCTTTGGGAGATTAAAGGTATCTACTCTACTACCTGTAGTGCATTTTTACCAGACTTGTTCCAGTTCTGGCTGCTTCCAGTGGAAAACCTCTGAATCTCATCCAAACTCCTTCATGATAGCCAGTGGTCTATATCATAGCTCTGGGGACAAACTGTCTGACAAACAGAAAAAGAAAAGTGAATCCACTTTATAATATCCAGAGTTCCCCACTTTCTTTAAGCTTTCCCTGATTCTGTGTTTTGTAGGTTTCATTATTTAATTCCACTGCTAACTCCTCCACCCTTCCCTCACAAATGTGCAGAATAACTCTTGAGAAATGGGGAAGTGGAAACTGCACAAACCCCAGTTGGCC
Source organism: Aegithalos caudatus (assembly GCA_013389925.1). Classification (NCBI taxonomy): domain Eukaryota; kingdom Metazoa; phylum Chordata; class Aves; order Passeriformes; family Aegithalidae; genus Aegithalos; species Aegithalos caudatus. The sequence continues at coordinate 129,180 of WEIU01001672.1, read as the reverse complement.
TCAGGTACAAGGAAGTCACAAAATACCCTCTTTTCCTTTAAGCTGCTCCCGGAAATCAAGAGGAAGTGTGCAGAACGACACACACATTGACCCCCCCCTTTTTCCCGTATTGTGAGATTTCTGCCATGAAACCCTAAGAACTGGAAATTCCTCCCTCCACATGCTTCTCCACATTCTAGGTCCAGAAGTGGCAGTTGAAATACCAGAGCATGAAATAGATCTGTTCACATTTCTTTTACTCAAGAAAGAAAACTGTTGGCAAAGAAAACAACCACTTTCAGCCAGTGTTCTCTGCTGCCCTTTTAGGCCCTGGAAATTTGGATACTGTGGACAGGCACAACTTTCTCTGCTGTGACAGAACAGAACAACAGCTTTGCTGGTTGGGATCATCATTATGCCTAATAGCCTCCTCTGTGACTGCTGGAAAGGGGATATTTTTCCTTTAAGAACTGTATAAATATCTTGAGAGAACAAGAGACTCACAGAGCTCAGGCAGTACAGCTGCAGGGGTTATTTTTGGCTGAATGGGGCCCTGTGTTTAATTTCTTTTTTTTTAAATCCAGTAAGGGGACGACCAGACACTGCACAGAAACTTGTTTCAGAGGTTACAGGAAAGGCATTTTGTGCACGCTGGGCTGAGACACACAGTAGGACCATATGAAAACCATTGCCTACCATTCGAACCAAAATTCTGGGGCATGGGGCATATTTCATATAAAATCATTGTTCCATGCTGGCTCTTTCAATGACTGCATGTTTGTGGTTTGTCTTCCATCAGACATGATGGGATGATTAGTCCCATCCACATAACCAGACAGACCTTGCCCACACCAAGGTCTGCTCTTTTCAAAAGCTCAAACCTCCTGCCGTTCAAGTTCATTGATTTGCACATCTTAAGTGCAAATGTATGCGTCAAAAACACTTGTCATTACTGTTTGGTGTGAGACTATCTCATGCCACATTTTTTACACATGCAATATTTCTATGTGCAGACCCTTCAGAAGTGTCTCAGGAGGTATTTCGCTCCTTTCACTTCAGCCAGCATTAATTACTGTAGTGAAAAGAAAACACACATTTGAAATACAAAACTGTTAACTGATACTGGGACAAAGGGTAAAGCCATTCTAACAACTCTAGGTAATGGTGTTATTGAAATCCTAGTAAAACATAATATATACCATGTAACATGCTCTGTCATGCTACATAGTACATAGTACTATACTGTAAGCAGTACTTTGGAAACAGCCTGGGAAGATTTGGAATCTTTCAACATTGCCTTGCCAGTTGTCATCATTTTTACCAGAATTTTCTTTGTCTCGTTTTCAAATCCTCCAGCTCTCAAAGTCATGATTATGTGAAAATATCAGCTTTCAATTGAGAGTAAACAAAGAAACAGATTTTTTTTTTTTTAAGTGAAGAAATACAACCCAGTAGGAATAAAAAGAAAGCAACTAGAGAAAAGCTATCAAAAATAATATTCTGCCATGGAGAGATGTGCTTATGATTTTTTAATAGGCTGAGCTGGAGTGAAAAGTTTTAAAAAAATTAAAAGCCAGCATATTTGTTCCATAGCAACAATGCAGTTACTTCGTTCCTCTGTTTCCAGAGAAGAGAGTGAAATACCTGTATATATAAAAGACACTGTAAAAGAAATGCATAACTAAGTATTAATTTCTGTTTGGCTGACCAAGCACTACAGTTTCTCTGTAACTACTTGGAGGTGAAAGCACACTTAAATGTCAGGATCTCTAGGAAAGAATGTCTCTGTTGCTTCAGGAAATCTGGAGGACACAGCTGGCTATCCAGCCAGAGCAGAGGAAAGGGCCAGGCAAGTCAGTGGTGGCTCAGAATCTCTCCCAGTGGTGGCTCAGAATCTCTCCCAAGGGATCACTTCTCTCCTTCTTTCTGCCCAGCACCCCATTTTTTCACATAAGCTACATACAGTGGAAAAATTCAAAGACCATTCCAAAGACATCTTAAAACCCAATGTGTTTCTCTACTGCAGCTATACCTGTTGTTGGACTGGCCAGAAAAGGTACATTTGCTGGGCATGGTTCACTCTCTCATTGGTTTTAGGCAGATTTCTTTCTCTGAAAAATTATAATTCATTTCTCCTTGCTTCATGCAGTTTTCTAAAGATGGCTTGAAATGAGGAATAATTTATGATTTCCTTTTTTATGTCACTAAGCTTTAAAGATAATTTTGACTGTTAACAAACAAGGCAAAAAGATATTCATTTTTCATTTTCTTAAGTATACACTTTAAAAATCACTTTCTTGTGTAAATGTTGTCATTCCAATTATGGCACAACTCTTACTTGTGGAGTCTGGAACATTGCATAGCAGCGGGGCTCTACAGAGTGAGCTGTCAAGTAGCAAAACAAGATGGAAAAGAGTTTGCAAATAGTTTTGACTAAGAAATAAATTTGCTTTAATAACAACAGAAGCTTCTTCCATAAAGTACCCTAAATATTTGTGACACTGTCTGCAACAGTGAATTAAATGTGCTTGAGACTTGGCTCTGGCACTGAGGCGAGCTGTCATGGGTGTCCCTGCTGCTACTCCCTTATTCTGTAAAACAGGATGGTCACACATAGGCCACCTACTGGGAATGATCTGGTGCCCATATTAGCTCCAGAAACTGGTAGGGAAAGTATTCATTGACCCAGGGCCAAATCATGCCAGGGAGGATTTTAAGAATTATTTGGTACAGGCAAATAAATCCCAGTGCTGAAGTATGTTTCTGTGTGCTACTTCGTTTTTTAATACAGTTTCAACATCAACATATTTCTTAAATTAAAGTTTTCACAGGAGCACAGAGTAAGTTGAGTTGGAAGAGACTCAGAAGGATTGGGTCTAACTCCTGGCTCTGCACAGATCACCCCAGGAGTCACACCATGTGTCTGAGGGCATTGTCCAAATGTTTCTTGAACTCTGTCAGGTTTGGTGCTGTGACCACTTCCTGGAGAGCCTGTTCCAGTGCCCAAACAGCCTCTGGGTGAAGAACTTTTTACTAAACCACCCCTGACACAACTTCAGGCCATTGCCCCAGTCCTGTCACTGGTTACACAGCAGAGAGCAGAGATCAGTGCCTGCCCCACCTCTTCCTCTCCCAAGGAAGTTGTGACTGCAGTGAGGTCTCCCCTCAGTCTCCTCCAAGCTGAACAAACCAAATTACCTCAAATTACTTCCTTGAAGTCCATTCATCATCTTCATTGCCCTCATTTGGATGCCTTCTTAAAGTTTAATCACTCCATTATACTGTGGCACCCAAACCTGCCCCAGCACTGGAGGTGAGGCTGCCCCAGCCCAGAGCAGAGGGGACAATCCCCTCCCTTGTCCCCTGGCCCTGCTGTCCCTGATGCCCCCAGGACACCCTTGGCCCTCCTGGCTGCCAGGGCACTGCTGGCTCATGTTCAACTTGCCATGGACCAGGAGCCCAGGGCTCTTTCCATGGCACTGCTCTCCAGCCTCATTCCCCAGTCTGTCTGTCCATCCATGGCTGCCCCATCCCAGCTGCAGGATTCAGCTCTTTCCTTTGTTGAACTTCATAGATTGGTGATTGCCCATCTCTCTGATTTGTCAAGGTCTTTCTGCAGAGCCCCACTGCTCTGGAGGGTATCAACAGCTCCTCCCAGTTTTGTATCATCTACAAACTTGCAGTATTGATAAAAAACTCAACAGTAGAGCCAAATCATCAGAGAAATTTGTACTGAAATAATAAACTGTTAAAAAGTAAGCCTTTTAAGTATGAACATGCCATAGACAATGTAATTGTTCATGCCAATCAAATGTCTGAGCTAATCAGTTGCAGAACTCCCACTGAGCTTAGCAGGAATTTGTCTTGGGCAAAGCCTGTAGGTAAGTATGGGATAATTGCCAGACCTTTTCCCAGCACACAGTCTATGTGTAACTCCACAGTGGATGCCAGAATATGAGTAATGTACATGCAACACACTTCTTGCCTATCTATATATGTCCTGATCTCTTATGCCTGACAAGAGGTACTTGAATGCAAATGCTTTCATTTCTCTGAGAGAAAAAAATCCTTATTCTTCTTCAGATTTTAAAAATTACCACCTTTCCAAAGGAAAAGTAAACAGCTCATTTGGAGAAATCAGTCCTTACAACAATGCAATAGCAGGGGAAAGTTGCCAAGTGATTTTAGTCATAGTCATTTACACAGTAAATCATATGCCCTTAGACTCCAAGTGAAAAATTCTCAGAGAGACTTGGCCAGTATTTCATGCAGTGTTATGCTTGAGCAAAGAGAGGGTAAGAGAGGCAGGGACATAGAATGACAAGAATGGTGCCTCCATGGCTGCCTTTGTCATTTGGTACCTTTTTGCAACAGATAGTAAGGTTGCTAAAAGGATAAATGTTTTTTAAAAATCATGTTTCCTAGCTGTCCCAAAGACAGCAATGCTCTGAGGACCACAGGACAAAGTTTCCTGTACAACAACACATTCTATTTCCAAGAATACCATAAAGTCAAGCCAAGCTGGGTCTCTCTGACTCTGCAGAGATGCTGTCTCAGTGGGTGTGTAAACCTGCAGCACCTGGGTTAGAAGACAAATGAGCTTCACTCTGAGTTGACTGAGTCTCACCAATATAACTACAGTGATGTCAGTAGAGTGTTGTTAATTTGTATTGGTTTGCCATCAGAAATACACCCTGTGAAGTGCCTGGGTTGCATTCAGGGAATCTGGCACAGTTCCCCTGGCAGGAGGAAAGATGAACATTATGACTTGTTTCTTTCCTCATCACAGAGACCAGTTTTCCATGTCCTCTCAGGGCACAGAAACCACAGGGTGCTCTGAATTTTTGCTCACTTCTCCACTGCCAATTTCAGCCATCTAGCAGCCAGGAAATGACAGCAGTCAAGGTAGAGTGAGTGTTGTTTCCATTCCTTAGCTTTTTCTAGTCTTGGGTGCAGAGGGGGAGGTGCTGGAAGTCCTTGATAAATGGGAGAAAGCACCCATGTGTGCAAAAGTGTCAATAAGCCAAACTGCTAACATAAGGGCATTTCTCACTGCACTGTTTGCTGCAGACTGGAAGCAACATTATACCTCTGAGTCTGGCATTCTCCATCCTTAAAACAGTGGACACTGCACCCGTAACAAGATAGGCATACCCTTTTCTGAAACTCCCTTAATATCTGATTCCAACCTGACTTATCCTCACAGCCGATACAACATTTCTCTTGCTCTGATTCTAGGATGAAATTCTAAATTGTATTACAGTAAAAGTAATGATGTGATGCACTGCTACAGTGCTCTGCATGTGAATACAAGGAAAATGGCACTTCAGTGACATTAATCACACAAGGGAAAAAATGTATTGGAAGAATAATTGAGTTTTGCCAGTATAGCTGTAACTAAACATATAGTTTCTGCCAGAATAACCTGGAGTTAAACATCAAGGCTTTTCAAGATCCAGTCAAGAGATCTGTGTGGAAAACAATGTGGAATGGCTTCTGCTTTTGGTTAATACTGAATTTCAGAATAAAGAAAAAGGTCGAAAAGTTACTTTGAAGGGAAGGATGTATTTACCGACATAGTAGTTTCAACTAGAGTTATAAAGGAAAAGTCCGCAGACAAGTTATTTTTTCAAATTTTGCTATGGGTTGCTCAAAAAATACTTTAAATGGCTCATGTTTCATTATTTCAGCAAAGGAAAAAACAATTTTTGTTTCATTTCCTGGTTTATTTTCCAGTGGTCCTGCTGGTGTTACAGTTGATTTCTGAATAAAGTATTCTATGTGTGTCTGTTTGTGAAGGATAAGAAGAAAGACAAAGGGGCATGGATTCTCTATCATAAAACTAAAACAGCACCCAATGATGCACAGATGGTTTCCAGGAAGAAGTTGGAAGTACTTATGTAAATGTAATTCATTTTGATTTTTTATAAAAGTGAGTTACCTCCCAGAGTAGTGCAATGGTAATGGTATTTGTTTGTTGCTGCAGAAAGGAGTGAAATAATGCCTAAAATCTCTAGCTGCTCAGAGGTGGAGCAGAAGACATCAAGGAAAAGGTCAAATCTTTGGCTTCATGGTTGTGGAATTGAAAGATGAGAGTAAGTAAAAGAGGAGGAAAACACAGCAGACCTAAAGTGCAATGCTAATGATAAGAAACAACATCAAGAGCTTCTGGTGGGGAATTTCCACCTGGCAAAGATGGCTATAATAGATACAGGAAGGCTTTAAACTGCATGCTAATACAAATAGACAGGAAATGTAGGAGAAGTAATACAACCTAAGCATATAATCTCCAGAGGCATTTACTTGGAAGAAAAATATTTTATCCAGGTTTCATGAGAACAGTTAAGTGGTCCATAGCTTGTTTCTCTAGCCCTCCCACCTCTCCATTACTGGTAGCAGGCTTAGCAGACTCCTTTCATGTGACTCCTTTTTGGCACTCCAGTATCTAGTTTACTAGAATATTCTGAAGAGAGGAAAAAAATAACCCTCTATACAGTGCAGTGAACAAAATAAAACATGTCAATGTTTATGACTGAAGACCTGGCAGAATCAAGTGCAATGTTATGGTAGAATATTATGTAAATGACAAGAAACTGTCTAAATAAAATTATTATTCTGCTTATCAGTTGGACCTAGGAAGGGCTGACGTATAAGAACCAGGGCTGTAGTAACAATGAAGATAAATTGAATAGACTGAAAGAAGCTGAAAATATCTGGAAGAAGTGTCCCAAACTGGAAAAGTGTCCCAAACTGGAAAAGTGTCCCAGAGCTTCAGGATTCTCCTCACAGTACTTGATTTGATAGATACTTCCTGAATAACTGCTTTCTTATTTGGAAAGCACTCAGAGACACAACTCTCAGAAGTCTGACTTTTATTAACCAACTTATAGAAACCAGAATTGTAGTCAACTGTTAGAGCTAAGTACCCTGTTAATGACTTGGCTGTTTGCCACTGTCTGGAGATAACACAAATCTCAGACAAAAATTTGCATAAAGCACAAAGTGAGATTTTCTTACACAGGCTCATGGTTCCAGGCTTTAGGACATTTCTTCTTCATAAATTTCCTGGTTTGTGACAAGTCACCCTGGATGATAAAGTATGTTTGATTGAGATGAGGGATCTAAGGAAGAAAATTTCACTGAGGAGAATCAATAATGGGTGGAAGCAGATAAAAGTGTGAGACAGGACAAAAGTGTAACAAAACCCAAGGAAGGGGGAGGAGAAGGCCTGCAAAACTATTTAGAAATATGTAGCAAAAATGACTGATAATTGCTGAGAACATTTGACTCTCTGCTGAAAAAATTTGAATACAAAAAGGGAAGATGAAATGTAGTGATGCATACAGTAAGGTTACAAAAACACATAATTTTCCTATGGTAAATTTACCAGAGAACATCTTGGTCTAACAATAGTACTGTGGTAAATTTACCACAGGAACACTACATTTTTGGTAACCACAGCCCAAAGCTATCAATCTAAGAATAAGGGCACTGTAAGCATTTTAGGAGAATTTTGAGTAAAATTTAAAAGAGCCGAGATCAATTTAGAGATAAAAAGCATTCCTAAGAAGAAAGTACTGGAAAGCCACTGAGCAATCACCCAGAAATCTTATTCAGCAGAAGGTTCAAATATTAGGAAGTATTCTTTGATTACTTAGAAGATGGAAGTAACAATTCGATTGAATTGTTAAAAGAGGCAGAATTTTCATAGCCATCTTCAAAGCAATTATTGCTTTCTTGGATAAGAAGCTATTAGGTATAGTTTTTTTGAATATCAATTAATCAGATAAATCCCATGTAAAAAAAAGAATTATGGAAAAGTGACAATAACAAAGTTCATCACATGGCACAGAAGTCTTGCTAAGCATGTGGCAAATAGAGGGATCATCAAGTCTAGTTCTTTGTTCTTTTCTGATTTGAGCAGTACATGCAAGTTTAATCACATTGAATGACATCAATAGTACAATTTTCACAAGCACAACATGATATAACAGACCCAGAATTCAGTCTA
>WEIU01001672.1:103798-114717 GCA_013389925.1 Aegithalos caudatus | reverse complement strand
AAGGAAAGGGGAAAGGGACAGTAGGAATGGTGAACTAGTGCCTTTTTTTACAGTATTTGCAATGTCTGGAAATACCTTTTTCCAAATATGACATAATGCAAAGACCACCTGATTTAAAAGATCACAGCATGTTCTTCTCATTAGATCTTCACATCTGGCAGATGCTGAAGCCAGAAAAATTTGTTTGTTTTTTTCCCAGATAGCTGTGCTAAGTTACATTAAGATGATTGTAAGGCATTTCACCTGTAAGAAAGAGTGAAGTAACACAGCAGCATTTTCAGTCTTTGTTAATTATAAATTTGGCATCCTAATTTTCTTGAACCACCCATGCAAATGTATCTGGACAAAATATTGCTTCTTTCATGGAGTAACACAGTTTGTATTTTCTCATTGTTTGGTAATACTGAGATCACATTTTGTTTTGTATTTCCAGTAGATCTGAGTCAGTCCTTCAGTTTCCCTCCCAGAACAACAGGCTTATAAAGAAAGAAGGACGATTCAGTATGCTGAGCCAGATCTTCTCTTGCAAAAAGAAGAGAGATGATCAGAAAACCAGTCAGAAGAAGAGAAGCAGAGATCGATATCCTAGAGAAGAGACCTCAGAAGTAGATGATATCATCACCCATTTTGATTGCATTATGAATAAAAATTGCAAAGACATTCCAGATGAGTGTAAGACCACCCCTGACTTTAAAAGAAAGAGCACAAACACCAAGTACCTCATAGCAGAAAAGAAGCAATCAGCATGTCAGGGACTCCCACCCATCGCCACCCAGAGCTTCCCCCCAATCACTGCAGGCAATTCTTTCCTAACTGCTTCCCAGAGCAAAATGTCAAGCTTCTCCTCCAGCTCCAGTACCCACCATTTCCCACACAAATCTCAAAAGAGTAGGAGTGAGCACAACTTGCTGGACAACACAGACAATTGCCAGGCTTTGTTGGATGATCCCTGGAATACAGGCTCTAACCAAAGACTCCCTTACAAAGTCTGTACTAGGACTTCTTCAGACAAACTGATGAATGGCTTAAACTCTGACAGATCTCACCATGCACTTTTGTGCCCTCCCTGCCTTCCCTCACTTCCCAATTCTCCATCAGGTAATTTTTTCCTTCTCTATATCCTAAATCCTGTAATATCTACTGATGTGGCAAGCTGAGTGAGAAAAAAGTAGAGACCAATAGCATTTCTATTTTTAATTTTTTTTTCAGTTTCTCCTTTATGTAGCCATCACATGTAGCCTGTGGGTGTAACAACAGTTGCAAGCTGAAGCAAGGCACTTAGATGTGGGAAATAGATATAAATAGTTCTTATGAGCAAACAAAAATGCAGGTATATAGTCAGCATATAAGGCACCTGAGTGATTAGTGCCTCCAGGAGCTTTGTGAATTGCACATTAACACCCACTACCACACCTGCTGCCTTGTGTCCAGTCCTGGATGTAGCTGTGTAAGGAAACAGTCTTACTCTCAAATCTGTAACCATGAGAGCTGCTTCTGGGTTGAGCAGGTCCAGTGCCATGCTGGACAGCTTTGTGCCATGCCACTTTACCCATACAGGTATATCATAACTCCAGGCTGCAGTGTTATTCCTTCCCATCCTGAGTGCCAGCTCTTGGGTCTGATGTGCTGTTCTTATGGTTTCTCCAAAGCTGAATTCAGGTTGTTAAATTTACAGAGATGGGACAAATGCTTTTATGCTGTGGTCTGGAAATTGTAATGCAACAGTAATGAAGCAGAGCATTAGAATTCTAAGGTGAACTTGATACTAGAGTTTGGCTGGATTTGGGATCTACTATTTTGTTTGACTCACATCCATGTTTAAATGAATCTGCCTGGCTGGCCTGCATTCTGTAGTGTACTTTAACATATCAGTGTCTCAAAATTCATCTCCTTTGGGGTTAGACCCATGCCAAAAATAAACACATCTAGCATGCCTTCCAACCACTGCAATACTTAACTGAAAATGCAGCAAGCAAAAGCAAACCACAAACTTTCTAGTACACCATTAAAAGGAGTAAAAATTTTACAATAAGTTAATCTACATTTACCCCAAGAAACATGAGCCATTACCCTTCACTGGAAAGAGAATTGAGCAGAAACCCTAAGATGAGCTCCCAGTTAGCTGCATGATAGTGCAGACTGTACTGAAATCTAAATAACGTGAACCATAAAACAGCAAATCTTTGCACACATTCGACAACTAGAGCAGACAGCAATTTCAGAATGACAGGCCATTATACATACATTTTGCAAATAAAGGCTGGAAATAGCTTTTTGATGTAAAAAGGAACTATTTAAAAAGTGCCACTTCCTGAACATCAGGCCATATTCCTGAAAGCTTAATAGATCTCTCCATAGGTGTCACTACTTTTTTACTATGCACTCTTCAGCTACTCATTCAACCTCACAAGCCCCAGACTCCACATGCCCAGCAATGATTGCTTCTGCATGACTCCTTCTGTACTAAATTCTGCAAGGTTCAGCTCACATGCAGAACACAAGAATACCTGCAGGGCTACTTTTCAACCTCACTATAAGAGGGTACAGTGAGGCTAAGACATTTGAGATCATTGAACTTGACAGCAGTAGCAGGAATGAGCTCAAACTGGATAAACCACACTGGAGGACAACTATTTCTGGAAAGCATTTCCCATTGGAATTTGCTAGACTATTAATACATTTGATGCGGAAGTAACTACCATGTTATTTAAAATGTTATTATAGATTTTTCTTAATATTGTAGTATACTATAGTCCTAAGAAAATGGTTAAATCCTTGTCTGTCTGGGCAGAATAATAGATGGTTTTCCTAGAAAAAAATATGTCTGTGAACATCCCATGACAAAAATCTAGTTGTTATAATGGGAGCCATCTTTGCATGCCCAAAGGGAAAGTAAGTGATCTTTTTTCTGACAGTTTATTATCTCTCTCAGAAAATAAAAAGCCTGAGCCTTCTTTAAGCCCAGTTTTCTTTGTACCATCTCCCTCTAACAACACCTTCCAACAATAAAATTATTCCTGTAGCTATAAAAAAAGACCTTCCTCTGACACACGTGAATTATAATCCTCTAAGGAGGAAGCGAGTGTCTGACAGGAATGCATTGCACAACATAAATATTGTCTCACATTTCTTGGTGATAAAGAGATCTGCTTATCCCTTTTCATGCCTCTGTGTGTAGTTTAAATCTGTCCACCCCAATAATTAAAGCCACCTGACTTTCTGTGAATTAGAACTGCATTTACTCTATGAGCTCCAGGGCTTCAAGGTCTCCAGTGTGCTGTGCCTGCAGGATTTACAGGGATCAGAAGCAAAGTCTGGTTCCAGCCCAGCCAGCAATACTGTGCAGGCAGCCTGTTCTCTGAGGAAAAATACCTTTTGTTGGTTTTGTTGTTTTTTGTTTTTTTGTTTTTTTGTGGTTTTTTGTGGGTGGGGCATTTTGTTTTGGGGGTTTTTTTGGTTTCTTTTTTCAATTGATTTTTCTTTGTGCAGGAAGCTTAGCTGAGGGGGGAAAATGGTTTTTGAAGACACTGAAGTGTTCATTCACTGAATACTTCATTTCTCAATTCATTATTAGGGAGGAGTACATGTAATTTCCTAATCACTGAATATCTAGGCCAGGATTATGGGTATCAATAATCTAAGGAAACTCAATTTGAAAAGTATTTTCTCTGTTGACACAAAGTGTCGATTGTCTTGCATGACCATGTCTATTGTCAAAGTCAAAGCTAATTTTTGTGCTTACTTGCCACAAAGGCAGCTGGCACATGTATGTGCCAAAGCCTTAGGAGGTTTTTTGTTCTATTTTCTGTGCTCCTGGGAATGAAAGATGAGTCAATTTACTAGCTGAGCATTAGCACTTACACAAAGGGGGGAGGTTGCTGTGTGCAGCAATGAGAATTACCTTACTACTACACTGTTGGTTTCACTCAGAATTACTGCCCTCCTCTGAGAAGAGCAAAGACAGTCTATACTAAAAACTGTCAAAATTTTAAGAGTGTTTTCCAGCCACAGTACCAGGCTGGCATCAAAAATCTGAAGCACTTTGTACTTATGAGCTTTGCAATTATCTCTTTTTGCAAAATGTACTATCATCTACATTCTACAGGGAAAAATAGTGGAAGTAGAGAAATTCCAAGTGACATGGATAAGGGGAAGTCTGTCTCAAGTGTGAGACAGCTCTGAGATGCCTGACACCCACTCGTCTTTCCAGATGTAAGATGATACTTTATTACAGGTTTTATTACAGCATCCCAGTACCTTCCATTTGCTTGAACAGGTAATGTGAAAAACAGGCTANNAGTTTATGATGGTATAAGCAGCATGATGTAGTTCAACAGGAAGCGTTTTTTGGCTCAGAAAGCAGAGCAAAGCTGATCAGTGTGGCTGTCTCTGCCTCAAACTTAAGAGCCAATTTACTCTGAGACATTCATCATAACATTAACAACTTTTACACAAAACACACCACTATGTGGTTCACCTTTCTAAGTGTGAAGAAAGATTGAAAAAGACAACCTGTATAAAAAACCAAATGCACTCCTGCATTTCATAAGAATGAAATTGCTTCCTTTCCATTTATTCAAAAATAACTGTATGTTATAAATCATAAGTGTCCTCTTGGGGACAGCAAAGATGATGTCTCAAAGAGAGAAAAGCTATTTTTCCAGATGTTATATAAAACAGATAGAAAGGAAAAGCAGAATACTTCCACTTGATGCAAAAAACTTCTAAAAAGGATTCTTTTCCAAGCATTCATATCATCCTTGCAAACATGATAATGCTTTGTACTGTTGTTTTGCTGACACATATCCTCATTTATGAAATGAGCATATCTCTTGATAGCAACAAGCCCCCATCATCAAAGCCATAATGGTACATACACAATAAGCCATTAGTTCTCAGCATAAGTGTCACAGAAACCAATATAACTTGAATTGCTCTAATTGTTGCCCGATCCGAAGAAAACACAAACAACCGAAGTCGTTTATGCGGTGCTTTATTGAGGCCTCGGGAGCCTGTGGACTAGCGTCCAAAGACAGAGCCCCACTCAGCCACAAAAGTGCTCATTTCTTATACCTTTGTTACAAAGATTACTTCATCAATCTACGCACTTTTCTTACATCAAACATTCACATTTTCCATCTAGATAACATTTTAAAGGTCATAAATTTCCCTGCGTATTTGGCTTAAAACTATAGATGAAACTCCCAAGCCCCACTCCCACCGTTCAAACGTCTTAAGATGATTATACTTCATTATTGATTATAATCACATACTTATCTAAGTTTCTATGTACTACATGCTTCACTAAATCCTTTGATCATTTCTTCCAGCTTCGGCAAATTCTTTCCATGGGCCTACAAAACAGGTCGACTGCCCAAGCTTTAGCCTAACTACTACTAATGTTAACTATTAATATATTCTACTATTTTTATTCAATCAAATGGCAACATAATGAGAGCAACAAACCATTCTCTGCTATACAGGAGTTGATATATTTAATTCTTTGTGCAAAGTGGATGCAAGGTCTATAGAAGAAATTTACCAACTAGACACTAGAGACATTAAAAAGTAAAACATGGAAAAAGCGAACTGGAGTCTCTGTCTATTAAGCAGAGCTCATCCATACAAGATTCTTCATCCTTTAAATCAAACACATCAGCTTAACCACATGATCCAGCAAACTGAACCAATATCTACCAACTCTTGTGGCTTTTGGACCAGAACCTTTATACATGCTGAGCTGAAGGCTGCACTGTTACACCGTGGTTTGCCTGACAAACACCACCGGAACTCCTTTCACACATAATCTGTTTAGTCAGCAACATAGTTACAGCACTCCTGACAGCTACTTCAGTGCACATCTGGAAAACTGCTCTTCTAGAAGAACAACTATTCTTCTACAGCTTTATCTTGCACAGCCCAACAACACCCAGCTGCAAACCCACAAAGATAATTATTATCATTCCATCTCCTCCTTCTGCAGGATGTCGTGCTACATCCACCCCGTGTCTCTGTGCTGACAGCAGATGCCTGCTTGTTGTGGCAGCCCTCTTGTTACAGCTCAGCCATCCTGACTACAACTCCTCACTGACTCTGGCTGCAGCAAGCTCCTGCTGTAGGTTTCCCTTGCAGCCTCTGACTGCTGGTTGTTTCCTGATAAACTATTAATGCATATATTAATTTGCAGACTCTGACAGCAGACTTTTACCCAGCTAGACTATAACTGCAGGTTCCAACAAGAGGCTCTAACTGCAGACGCAGAGTGACCTCACAGCAGTGATGCTCTCTCCCCAGGATCCTTTTCTTGGTGATTCTCTCACTCCCTCTTCCTAAAGATTCCTCCTCCTTCATGATTCCCCCTCACCAGCTAACCCACTCCCTTTATCACAATTTATTGGCTGTAGCTGTGACTCACCAGGGGCGAGGTCGTATTGGGTAATTAACACAGTTGTTACTGATCAGGGGCGAGGTCACCTGTATTCCTTTCTCCTACACCTGCTCTTCAATGAGCTATGTTGCAAAGCCATGCTGGAGGAGCTGCTGATTGCCAAGACAACTCATTACAGGGCTCATCACAGATTTGCTGATAACAAGAAAAATCATTTGAGCGACTCTAGCATCACAGAATAAGATCAGCTCAGGAAAAAGATCTGGTGAAAACGTTGACTTGGTTCTTGAGTTTCTACTTTTATCAGCATTAGATGTGTCCTTTATGAAATGCATTACATCATCTAAGATACTTTCTTTTTAATAGTATTAGAGCTAAGTTAACTTTAATCTTAACCAGTGACATGACATGCCAGAATTAACCAATTAACCTTTCCTTTTCCAGTATATATTCTTCTTGGTGAAAATGATACTGCCATAAACACAGCTTAATAAGGATCAGTATCACCTCCAATCAGTTGTGATATGCTTTCATCTGTAACAAAACCCTCTCAAAGCTCATCTTTACTGTTAATACCCTTTAATGTCCTTTTCCAACCAGGAGTTGAACTCTGTGTTTTAATACTTACAAAGGCTGAGACCCTACCAGGGTATTTGGCAAATTTAAGCTTCAATTCTGAAATCAAATCATCTATTTGAATAATTTTACAGATTTAGAGTTCAAATATTCTTACAGAGACCTAGTTAATAAATTGTTCCCTAAGTGACCTACTGTTATGTCACCTACGAGAGGAAGTGGTAAAGGTACCTGTGTAGGTTATACTAAATCAATCAGTCCTTTTTTATGAGTATAAAGTGAATTAAGCAACAGCTTAATTTTTTTTTTCAGTTAGGGGTTTCTTGTTATTACATATTCCTGAGAAATATTAAGTATTTTCTTTTCTGGAAACCAGAAATGCACAGTGCAACACAGTAGTTACAATTATTTCCATAATAATTTTCTTTTTCTTTCACAGGTAGAAGTTTTCAATGGATGTTTATAGACCAACACAAAGTGAAAAATATTACTCCTGTACAGAACAGCCTAGCTCCAATACCCAACCACAGTGCCCACAAAAGTAAGTACAGACAAGTCTCAGTATCACTGGTTGCCTCCATGCTGGCATCTGAGGGCTTGAGAGAGGTTTCATGGTTGTTTTTCACAGCATCATAGAATGGCTGAGGTAGGAAGAGACCTTTGGAGACTGTTTGTCCACCCCTCTGTCCACAGAGAAGTCACCTCCAGCACATTGCCCAGGATCACACCCAGTTCTGTTTTAAATCTCTCTCTGAATGAGATTGAGACTATACAGTTTCTCTGGGCCATCTCTCCCAGTGTTTGACTACCCTCAGAGGAAAACATTTCTTATTACTTAATTGTGGCCATTGATTCTTTCCCCTCCATAGGACTCCACTGAGAAGAGACTGTCTCCTTCTCCATTACTCCTCACTATCAAACATTTATACATATTGACAAGGTCCTTTGAGCTGCTTTCTCTTCTTGAGGCTGAACATTCTCAGCTCTTCCAGACTCTCCTTTAAGGATGACACTGCAATCCTCTAGTTACCTCCATAGCCCTCCATTGGACTTGCTTCAGTATGTCTGTCTCCCTCTTGTGCCAGGAATCTCAGAACTGAACTCAGAACTCCAGATGTGTTTCACCCAAGCTGAGTAGAGGGCGAGAGCCACCTGTTACAATCTGCTGGGAATGCTCTTCCTGATGCAGCCCCAGATGCTGTTGGCTGCATTTCTGCATGGGCACATGGCTGGCTCATGTTCAGCTTGGGGAAGCAATTATCCCAAAGAGCAGGAGAGCTTCACCCACTCCCAGTGCTCCAGCAGAGTGTCAAGACTGTGATCCAGGCTGGATCAAGCCAGCAGCCAAGGTGTTATTCATACACAGACACCAGCCCTACTCCCAGCAGTGTCCTAACCTTACATTCCTGTGCTCCACAAAGCACAAATCTCCATTGTATAATGGATGAGGATTTACAGTTTACTAATTGTCATCCTGCGCATCAGCCAGGCCCTAAAGCATTCAGACCTAAATTTAAGATTCCCTGCCACTTACAATCAGAATGTCAGAAGCAGTGATGACAATATTACTAGAAATGAGGTAGAGGCAGCCTTACAGGGACCATCACATTGGGTGGGAATATACAGAATCCTGCACTGCTGTTGTTTTCTTCATCAGACAGGAAGAAGAAAAGGTGTTTGAATTACTGAGGTGGTATTCTCTGTCTGCTCAGAAAGAAGCAAATAATTTAATTGCTTTTAGTTGCTTTTTAAACCTCAGGTCTAAGTGTCCTATTTTTTAAGCTTTTCTACTCATTCTCCGTGTCTTCTAGTTAAATCATAGTTGTAAGCAAAATCCTTAAAAAATTCTTTCTAATAATTGTTGTTCTTGCATTAATTCATATAAGTGGTCAAGAATTCAGATCTAGTATTATGCAAAAAACTGTTTTACAAATAAGATATAATTAAGAATCCTGGTTTATTTAACTAACACAGCAGATTTATCCAGGTGCCATTACTGCTTGAACATTAGTTCAAGCCAGTAACAGAAAAGCAAAATTATTTGCAAAATAAACTGTATTTTTTGTTAACACAAGTGACATATTTGCTTCTGAAGCTTTCTAAAAAACTGTTTCAGAGTCTCATCTCTGTATGAGATTTCACTCGTCCTCCATCCAGCCCTAAAAGCATTACCCTTTTGGACATAGCCTTTATCCAAGCAAAGTGTTCCAGCAAGAAAGACTGAGTATAAATATTTGTGTTTCTCTAGTATTTTTAATACACAAGATTTATGTTAAAAATATGCTAAGTAGGAAAAAAAAAAAAAAAAAAAAAAAAGAAAAAAAAAAAAGCTACCAAGAAGCTGGAACAATAAAATAAGCAAAAACCAGAATGAGAACTGACACTACTCAGAGATTAACAGAAAGAAGAAGTATCTCCCCCAAAAAAAGGAACGGCAAAGAAAAAAAGGAGGAAGAAATTATTAAATCTCTCAGTAAAAACATTTAAAAATACACATTAGAAAGAGGAAAATAGGAATCAAACAGTAGCCTAGGAGAAATACTTGAGTGACTTTAAACCATAAATTCTCACCTTTCAGATATTCCCAGGGCCAGAGATCCCTCACATGGCTTCTTACATAGCCTCAGCACAGACTGCACCTCCTATTCTTCAAGCTGCTGCTTCATCCCTCACACACTCTTTCTATCTCATCATGGAATGCTTACAACAACCCCTGGAAAACAGACTGTGACACACTCCTCACAAAATGCCAGAATAATTTTTCAAACAAACATGGGACTTCTGGAGAACTCTGCTCTTCTCACTTCTTCATGTAGTTAAGAAGGTCTGATGTTTCTGGAGACATCAGAGGAGATGTGTCTGATGCACAAAAAAGTGACATTATTACTTGCTGGAAAAAAGCCGACAACAACAAATTTTAAAAACAAATTTAAAATCTATTTCTCCAGGTAATTTAACAATATTTTTGGAGGTCTGTGTCCAGTGCCATTATTCATCATGGATTGAAGTTGTTTCTTTCCCAAGTTAACAGCCTGTTAAGCATTTCACAAAGTTTCCCAGTTAAGCATTCCACAAAGTACCCACATCTCTGCAGAAGGCCACTGCTTGCAAAGGAGAGGAGTCTAAGATCCCTTCTTCTCCTGGACTCCATTCTCCTTGGACAATGCCTTTCTGACAGTCTTATTTTTGCCTCTGCAGTTTGTAATAGCAGCCACTCCAGAGTCTCTACTGAGTGGAAAAGACTTCCTTACCAGCAGCTCCTATTGTACCACTAGGTCTTTGATGCCCAGTTCTGCTGTCCACATGTACATCATTAATGGGGCTTTTGCTGTGTGTAGGTCCTGGGGCTTTAAGGTCTCTGCTTCCACAAATCCCAGCTCTGGGTCCAGGCTCATGTGTTTCTATACATGTACTAATACTCATTAGTCACTGTAAGTGTTTCAGAGCCATCCAAGTACCAGTTCTGAAATCCTAAACTAAATGCCCTAAACTGAACACAGTATGTGGGACTCTGTGGAAAGCACTAATGTTTGGATTCTTTGAATGAGCATGAGTTTGTGGTGGCTGCTCTGTCATGGGGGTGAAATTAAGCTACAGTGCTTTTGCCCTACTTAAATCCATCATTTAAGGCTTTTAATGATGTACATAAATGACATAAATCTTTACGAATATTTTTCACACAGATGTGAACTTTGACTATATTAATATATGACTATGTTCCAAAGAGGGACACAAGTCAGCCTCTCAACCTTTGGTTTGCACACCAAAATTTCAGTGAACTCAAAGCATTCTACCATGTGCCAGAAAACAAAAGGGCTCATGTATAGTATATACCCCTCCCAGATTCACACAAATTCAACACCAACTGAAGCAAAGTATTAAGGGTTTGGAGATTTTTCATGGAAAGGAGAAGGGATTTCCTGAATTTCTGAACATGAACGAATCTTAAATATGA
>WEIU01001672.1:90768-103785 GCA_013389925.1 Aegithalos caudatus | reverse complement strand
ATCTTAAATATGACCCATGAATTACAGTACACTGCCAGAGGCCCAGCAGTTGTAGCAAACACTGTCTACTCAGGTAATCACAACTTGAATAGGAATTGAAATTAGCTTAAAAAGAAAAGAACCTACCAAGTTTCTGAATTATCTCTATAAAGACCTTGCTTTGCCCTAAACCAATACCTGGCAAGCTTTGAAAAGTAGTGCTCCTGAAAAATAAATAATCAATTATTAAATTAGTATAAGATGTATGCTACACAGGATTATGACAAGAACTTTTCTGCACCACTTGTATAGTTAAAATAGATAGATATAGATGTAGACAGACAAATACATTCAGTGAGGGCACACTGCAGACATTAGAGAGGTAACATTTATTTTCAATGGGGCAAATTAAACACTGAACTTCCAGCCAGAACACTTCAGAGGAAAGTGTTAATAGCCTCTCAGATAATTCATCATAAATATGCAGATGGAAGAAAATCACAAATGCAATGAGAACACAACCAAGAAAAAACAAATGTAAAAAATTGCAAGACAAAATAGAGATGATGTAACTCCAGAAAGAACTCTCCATATGCCTAAACTGTAAAAAACCAAACTTTGTATACAAAGAGCTTGTGAATAAAATGGAGATGAAACGAAAAGAAGCTAACACAATTCATAATAAATTCATAGCACAGAAAAGTAGCTGTACAATTAAGGTTTGAATTCTCATTTTAAAAAGTCAGGAAGTTAGTGAGTTGTCTGAAGGAGCCTGAGGATTTCAATTTAGAGAAAATACAGAACTGTATTAGCTTTAATGCACAAACAGTGTTACACTGACGACTGTGAGGTAGAAATTAAGGGTGATCTAAATCCACAGATTCATACAAGACAGCAATAGACACACATAACAGGTGTGCCTCTCAGGTGTTTTGGTGTGTGTCTTGGTGTGCTACAGGGTAATGGGCTACTTCTGAGGCCTGTGAATAGCAGAGCAAGTGTAGACCCATCTTTATGATTGACTGTGCCTAGAGAAACCCAGACACAACATCCCACATTCTTGCATTTCATCCTAATTAGATTTTGATCAGCATTCTTCAGCGATAGAGCATTTTTGTTAGAAATAATAATATAATTGAACACTTCTGTTACAGTCAGCCTGTGGTTTCTGATGAAAAAATATACTGTGAATACTTCTCAAAACAGACCAAGTCTCCTCCAGACAAATGATAGGTTGTCTGCTTATCAAATGTAAATCTTTGAACTTTTCAAGACTTACTGGTCACTAAACCAAAAGTAAAACACTAAATACTGGAGTTGTTTTCTTCAGGTGAAGATAAGCCTTGCCAGGGTTATACAATTTTTTATTAATATTTTGATCACATTTTTCAAGTACAGGCTTGAGTATACACAGTAAGAGACAACAGTTCAAAGAAAGCTGCAAAATCATTTGTAAAAATGCCACGCTTTTCACTTTCTGTGCACTTTCTCTTTTTTTCTGTTTCCTCTAGTTCAGTTGCCATCTCCGGATGCTAAGAAGTTTAAGTCCCTACGAACCAGTGCAGTTATTCTCCCACCAGCTCCAATCTCCAGATCTCCAAAAATAGAACATTCCCAGAGTCATATCCTCTATTCTCTCTTGCCTGGTCTATCAGGAGAGCATCTAAAACCAAGCTGTGTCCTACCTGCTATCCCAAACCAGAAGTCTAACCCTGAAGAGGAGCTTGAGAAATAACTCACCAAATCAGATGCTGAAATTTAACTCATTACAGTGGCCTAAATGAGTTGAAATATGTCTAAGTGGTTGTTAAAAGATAACTGTACAGTTAAATCTCATTATTTGCACTAATGGTACTCTGTGAACTGGAGCATAACGAAAAACAAGATAAGGTAGCACATAAAAAAGCTGCACTGTGTGTGTATACATATATGCATTTGCATTATAGTTTTCATTTATGATGAAATTACTAAATCAATATTTAATGTGCAGTAAATTTGTGAATGGAACCCTCATAACATGATTTTGTTGCAGCAATGTGCTGTTCAGCCTTTCACAGAAAAAAAAAGGAACAAAGAGTAAGGTTTTCTGCATGGTTTAAAAGTTGGAAATAGGGAAACAATTTGACAGGGCTTCTTAGTAGTTTGTAAATGCAAAGGTGCTGATTCTGATGCTCTGTGCCATAAAAATCTTTCTAAGATTAAGAAAATAAACTCAAAAGACAGTTTTAGCAGTTGAGATCTTTTGTCTTTGTTTTTCACACATTTTCTAAATTGTAAGTTCATGGGTTTTGTGAATTCAGTAAGTTAAAAAAGTACAGCAAAACACTGATTCCTGTGGAACAGACAGACCTTTAGCATGCACTGTTCAAAACTGTTCATTTCACAGATTTATGTTTTATTTAATTCTTCATACTCCTTGGTGACAAAAATGCAGTTTTTGACAAAAATGTTTTACCTTCATAAAGCAAGGATTGCACGGTTATGAGTTTTTCGGCCTGGCTTCACTTTGATCACCGAACTGGAGAAAATGTAACTAGACTGTGGTCCAGACAAGAACCTTTAGAGTGGTATAAGTCTTTGACTAAACATTGCACAAGACTGTCCTTTTCTAGAGGCTGACAAAGACGCCAGCCTCTGCTTGCTCCAGGGTCCTTATCTAAACCTTGTTGCAATTGCTTGAGAGGCTCCTCCACTTCTGATTACAGAGGAGCTGTGGGCTGGGGGAGGTCGTCCCCTTTTGTCACCCTCCTGTATCGCCAGTTCTAGTAAGCTGGTCCAAAATTAGCTCCTTATCAGCAACTCACTCAACAGAGACCTGGCACTTTTGTTTATCTCTAGATAAATGTCTTCTTGGCTGTACAAACATTTCCTTTGCCGTTTCACAGTAAAAGACAAACCTGTCAGGAAGGAGAAGATAATCATGTTCCAGTAGCTGCAGTTTCCAATTTCCTTGTGCTAACGAACTGTAAATTGGATGGCGGGTGGGTGTCACAGACAGTCCCAGAAAGCAAAAAGCAGAGCACAACAACAGCTGCTCTGATGCAACACAGGGGAAGAGGGAACTTTGGCATACAAATAGAAGAATGTTTCATTTTTAAACATCTCGCCCAAATGTCAGGGTATAAAGCTCAAATTCAACAAATGATGTAAACATCTAGCTGCTTGTGAAAAACGTGAGACTAAAAGGCTCATGTGCTTGGACCTCACAGACAACCTGAGGCTAGATGGAAAAAACACTGCATGAGAGATGTATGCACTTTTAAAGGAAAAATGAATTCTGGCATGATCTGTCTTTGCACATGACCACTCCTATTCAGGCCAGCCTCACTGAAAGTCCAGAATCTCTCCTGCAGTACAGCAGTCTGGTATTTGCCCCATGAGGTCCCTGGTTGAGCTGCTCTCTCTGCTCCACAGAGCCCCTGAGCTTCTCTGCTCTCTCTACCTATTGCAGGTACCAAAATCTCTGTCCTGACTTATGCCACTTTGTACCTGTCTGTATGGCCTCATACAACAGACAAATAGTTCATAAGTAATTTCCTAGAAACATTAAAGCTTCAGTGCAGACTTTATGCCACTACCACTTGGTACAAAGAAAATGGTTTTGGTGCAGACTGTACAGAAGAGAAGGGAAATCTAATTCCTACAGCTCTGGCCATCACATGAAAGAGGTTTGCCTTTACAGAATGAAAGCCTAAAGTAACCATTCTGGCAGAAATTAATTTTCTTTAGTTCAACAAACTGCTAGGGAATGGGTACAGCATGTGGAAGAGAGGGAAGACCAAATGATCACCAAATGATCAACAAGGAAATCCTACTGAGGTCAAACATTTGTAACTCTTTTGCCATATTAGCCCTTTTCAATTTTGTGGAAAACATCCCTGTAGGTCTCTGTTGGGATGCTTCAAAAGAGGCTGGTCATGTGATGCAACTTCAGTTCTTCCTGAATAGAAGGGGATCCTCATTGCTGCTGCTGGATTTGAGAGTGAATCTATCTCATTTCTTGCATTACTCGACGTGTCCAGGGTCCAGGAGTCCTGGGCTGCCTAATGGCAACCATGACAGCTCTGGTGGCACTCGTGTGTTTGCCAGCCACTGTTCTGTGCTGGAGAATAAGACAGAGCAATCTGTGCTGGCTTCCATAGAGGCTTGAACAACTTTCAAATGTCTCCAGTATTACAGCAAGAGAGAAAAGGAGATAAATTCCCCATTTCTGGGAATGGATACTGGTTTTCCTCTTCAGCAATTCTTTGTTAAGGCAGCATGGGTGGACAAAGCTGAACAATGAACAATTTCTGATCAAAGACAGCACTGTCTTTCAAATTAAATTCCTTTAAAAATGTAGAATTTCAGGTGAAGTCACTTGTTACCACACACCTTACCACTGTCTGCACAGTATATCTGCGTGACAGAAGGCAGAAAAAATGAATTTTTCCTATAATTTACCTCTTTTTTCCTCATCTTCTAAGAATTAATGCTTTTTTTTCTGTGGGTCTGCAACCTAAGAAATGCTTTTTCAGGAAAGACATGCAAATCCAATTGCCTGTTCAAAGGTAAGCATAGAATGCATTTCTTACCTGACCAGAGACAGTCTTAGGAGCTGGTAACCTGAGTTAAGATCCAGGTCACTTTTCTAATGTGTTTCTTCTGTAGACTGCCAGTAAGGAAGTAGTTTGTGATTTACCAAATATAGATCTTTCAAAAATTAATGCTCATAGAAAGCATTATAAATTATTCTCAGAAACATTCCCACCAGAAAGTATTCTTTTCTTTTGAGTTTGGTTGCCAAACTCTACAGTATAGGAACACGACAAATTAAGGTGAAGTATTTCACCTTCAATGGAGAGCAGACTGTTGACTGCAGCATACTGCATGAAAGATAACAAATGAACCAACACCTACTTAAGCTACTCTGACCTCTTGCTCAGACCTTTCCTGGAAAATAATGGCAGGAGAGATAATAAAAGGCTAACATTGTTGATTAGCAATTGCCAAGAAATGTCTGGTTGGTAGGTCACGACAGAGATTTTTTCTCCCCTCTGTCTAGTGATTAAATAATCCTGGCACATTCTTCTCTGACATTAGTTGAGTGTTTATTCATAGAGTGTGAGTATTCAGATGTCTGGGGAGTTCAGCTTGGCACAGGGAGCTAAGAAAATATATACACAAAAAGGATATATTTTCTGAATAAAACACAATGTATCTCCTCACTGGCATAGGCTCTACATTCCTTATACCATTCCAATGAATATAATCTCAAAATGCTTTTAAAAGCAGCCTTTATTCCAGTGGACCCTTTGCTTATACATTGACATTGAATGGACTGGTCCACTCTTCCAGTAAACTGTGCAGGTGATTAGCCTTAGTCCATTATTTAAAACAGGGAAAACATTCACACATAAAACAAAGGATCACCCACTGTTATGACAATCTTTCAAAGGTTGTTCTGTTGCTGAGCAGAATATCTGATGAGCAGGCTAATGTTCTTGTATAAATACATACACAGGAAGCTATATCCTCTAAAATTCAGTCCTAGTAAAGCATTTTCAATACCTGTATCATTGCCAAAGGTAGAGACCTCATTCAGCTACCATCACCAAAGGATTGTCTGTACAATCCATATATTTTTCCACTGCAAAACACCAGAAACATCATAGCTACCACTATGGGACATAAAAGCATATCAACTTTTCAAACAATTGTAAGAGGGCTTTAAGAGCTCATGTGATCATCCTGTCATCATGGCTCATCACACCTCTTCTTCTGCATCAACATCTTCATAATAATTTAGGAGAAATATTGCAAGTATACATCATTTATCTTTGTATTCTTTGTATTTTTTTCTCATTATTTTCCTGGAGCTATCCGAGGATTCAGAGAATCATAGGAAATTCCTCAGTTTCAGAGATTTTTCTGTGCTGGCCTGTCACTGTTGGACACAAAAATGAAGAGCTTGACTCCAGGTAGGAGAAACATCAGAAAGGCTTTATTTACAATCTTGCACAGCCCTTTTTATAACATGTTGTGCTAAGGAACCATATAATTGGTCAGTAAAGACAACACTTCTCTTCATTGGTTAAATAATAGAAACAACACTTGTGAGAGGGTTGTATGGGAACCTAGCTGTGTTATGAACAGATAAGATTTATTTACATTCACTTGTCCTTGACAAGAATGAATTTTCTCAAGGGAAGAAGAAAATCAGCTACTACAGGCTGAAAATTCCACAGACTCAGAAAATCAGACTCACACTTGGCCCTATTTGTGCAAAAGCTCACCATTATAGCAGAGGAAGTTTAGACCAGTTTGTGCAGTGTCCAGCCTCAGAGCCACCTCAGACCAAGGGCACAGAGGAGCACTTCATGTAAAGCAGTTGACACGGAGACACAAAATTAACCCCATGCCTGTCAGGATCCTAAACTCCAACTTTTCCTCACAGACAGCCAACACTGACAAGGGCCTGCCTGATGCAGCTGGTCTTGAGCTTAGTGAGGTCACACAATCACAGAATCACTGAATGGTTGGAAGGGACCACCGTGGGTCATCTGGTCCAGCATCTCTGCTCACTTACATTGTACGGTGTTCTGTAGTTTCCATTTCCATCTCACTGTCTGTGTGCTTTAGGGTACTTGGGATCATGGTGTGCCTTTCTGTGGGTCTGCAAACACTAGAAGAACGAGCAGAGTCAGGGGTATGACATATCTGTCTGAGAGTATTGTTTGAGTCTGCCCTCCTGCACCTTTGCACAGGTTTCTATGCTCAGAGTGTGGAATTCCATCCTTTGGAAGAAGAATGTGGCAGAGTTCCCTGTATCACAGAGGAGCAGATGAAAGTGTCTGAACTCACTAATGCATTAAGAAAAGACTTGGTCCAGCTCTCCCAGGCTGTCTCTGTAGCCATCATCACCACTACAAAAGTCCCCACAGTCACAGACTTTCCCATCAAGATTACATGAGGAAGCAGGTCCCCTTCTCACACACAGTGCCACAAACTTCAGCTACACTTTCAGCTTGCCAACTGAGCTGAAGTAGCTTTGCATATGCACTGAAGGCTGTGAAAGGAGACCTTCCTACTGTGCATGAATAGTTGGCTGCACTTAAATAATTGTATCTTATGTGAAAGACACAACAAACTTTCACATAAAAATTTGTGAGTAAATATAATCTGAAGAAGGAAAAAATAGGTCTGACCAGAAAACAATACTGTTGTAAAGACTGCATTTTTGGTTTCTAAAATTCACCAATCTTGTAGTATTTCTGAAGTGATCCTTGCAGTAGACTTTTAGAAGTAAGCAGAGATTTATTAGCAAGAACAGATAAACTAAACTGTTAAATAATTCTATTAACCCAGAGAGAGGCTCTGCCACCTTTTCTGTCCAATCCTAGCACCCAGGGGATATGAGTTTTTCAGGTCTGGAGGTCTGGAGTTTCTTAAGATTCATTTACTCTCCAGCTGTTGATCCAAAGAGATATCCTGTGTAGGGAGTTTATCAGAAAGGAGTTGGATAAATTTGAATATTCTAATACTTGAAACTCTAAAAATATTTGTGCTACTACCTTTCCTGTTACAGTGTCTAGGTTTTTTTCCACAGTTAACTATGTTGCGATCTTATAAAGATTTTCCTCCCATTGTTGATTTGAGCCATTTTTCTAAAATGTCCTAGAAACTACAGACAGAAACCACTGAATTAGTTATTGCCTCTCCAGTTTTTCTCTCTCTCAGCTAAATATTTTTAAAAGATTGATTTTCCTGTAAATAAATTTGCTTTTTTTTTTTTTTTTTTTTTTTTTTTTTTTTTTTTTTTTTTTTTTTTTTTTTTTTAAGATTTCAAGACATATATTGGGAAAACTGCCTCTGATTTGTCACTCCTTATGTTTCTTCATGAAACACAAAATCATGTCTACTAAGAGGGTTCATTATAATTAATACAAAGGGTCATTTCCATGTAATGATTTCTCAGTGGCATAGGCCAAGAAGAGAAATTTGTGTCCTTACTGTCCTTCTGTTCTGTTAAGGTTTTTTATGCCAGATAAACTTACATCAGGATTTTATTGTTTTCACTACTGCATACATACCCACTGTACAGTTAATCAGATGCTGCATTTATGGGCACTTCAAAAGCACAGCTAAAACCTCTCCTATACTGTTCCTGATGCAGACCTCATACTACTTAGTTTCAGAAATGCAAAAATTGATGTTTCAGGACTTCCAGCTATATTACTCCTTCACTGGAGTAGTTCTTAATTCAGGCACCACCTTCTTAACTGAGGCAATTGTTACACACAACAGAAATAAATACTTTTCCAAATTCTTTTTCACAAATAAAATTTCATTTTACTGTCAGGTCTATTGACACTAGTTTTCAGTGTCATTTTTGTAAATGTAAGATCAGCGTATGTCAGACAAGGGTAAAAAGAACACAGTAAAACTGGCAGGAATCAGGATAAGTTCTTTATGCAAAAAATAAAAGAATAAGTAGAGTTTTTGCATGCTTCTCGTCTTTTCTGGTAAGGTGACAGACAGAAAGTTTCACAGGGGTTTTATTTTCCTCTCAGCTTCTTTGTGATGATAGAAACTGGTTATTAAAATCCATAGTGATCTCGCAGCCAACTGGAGGATATATTTATATGTTCTATTGAAATTTGGCACTTAACAAAATAGTAATCATTCCATTACTGCAAGCTTCTCAGTAGGTTAGTAAATAATAAGCCCAGTGATGCTGTTTTGTACCACAACAACACAAGACTCTGAGGTCAGAAGGCTAAAAAATTACTCCTTTATTTAGGGATGCACCTTCCTTATATACTATTTTACACAGACCAATTTGATTGGTGAAACAAAGGCAAACCTCTTCAGTCACATAGGTCAAACCAGAGGGACATCAAGACAAAGTCCTTCTTGTGAGAAGGAATGAATAACGTCGGTAGCATTAGAAAAACATTCCCATTGTTTACAGAACTTTCTCTGGGAAAAGGATTTAGAAAACCAAAACACCTCAGACATGAAAACCAGGGCACACAATGTCACATATGAAGAAACTAAGGCAGGAAGATTAGACACTAAATTTCCAATTGTGGCTTCTTAGAACAGTGGCCGGTGGGGGCTAACTCAGTGCTCAGGTGTTAAAGCTCCAAAATGTGGCTTATATATTCCCTCCTTATGGGAACTTGCTTTGACTGCTCTGTATTTATGACAATCAGGTGGAGGAATGCAGAAAGCAATTTAAGGGCTGAAAAATAAAGATGATTAATTATTCTTCTCGGGGTACAGTGTAGAGAGTTGGAGTCTGACAGCAGAGCCTGGCCACTGGCCTATGCTTGAGCAAAAGCCACCTTGGCCAGCTCAGCTGCAAGGCTTCCACTGGGGAATACATAGTAGTCACAGTGCTGTCACTGGCAGGCTGGAAAGCAACATTGCCCATGGCTATGGACAGTTCACTCAGGGCAGTGGGACTCTTAGCCTGGAATCACAACTTCAGAGCAGGAGGAAGGGATTGGAAACAGTCTGTATCTTCAGAAAAACTAAGTGGAACCTTTTCTTGGCAGTACTTTGTGTGATTAGTCTCTGGGCTAGGGAAGGCACAGAGCTGCCAGCTAAGACTAGCTCTTTGTCTCCCTGATCCTTGTTGTCCTCTCATCTCCATAATCTCCTTGGATGATGAAACAGAATAGGCAGAGGTTTTGGAGTCACAGTACCACTGCCCTCCCAGACTACAGAAAAGAGATTCAACAAACTAATCCATAAAGAGCATGTTTCAGCTGCTCTCCTGACAGGTTTTGTGAACTCTAACTGAACCCCACACCTAACACTCATCATCGAATGTTTCACATTCCTAGCTGATCCAAATTAAAACACTGTTGCCTTGTAGTACCACCCATGAAGGGACACCAGACATGGTACATGTCTGGTCAGCGCACTCTCTTGGGCTGCACCCTTTGGTAAGTACCTCAGCACATCATTTTCACCCCCAAAAAAGATGCTGGGTGAACAGTGCCTGAGAATGCACAGCTGTATTTACAGGTTCACTGTAGAAAGTGATAAGGACATGATGAGGTTGTCATGTTCTCCATTTGTACCAAATGAAAAATTCTCACAGTAAAATCTAAATCACAAGTTCATTTATTCTTTAACTTGTCTTTAAGATTAAAAAGGCCAGTGCTTACAACTGGCTACTGAGAGCTGAACCAAAATCATCAATTCAAACCTCAGAGGCCACTGGAAAGCTATAGAAAGAGTTCAGTTCTTACTGACACACCCTGCTTTAGGCAACAGGCTGGTCTGAAAATTTTCTTGTGTTACTGTGCCAGCCAAATGATAGGAAAATAAAATCCACATTAGCTAACTCCCATGCTTAACATTCTAACTCCATAATACAAGTTTACTAATGCAAATGTTGGGCTAAACTCAACAATTGGAACAGTTCAGACTAACAGGTATGAATTGCTTCAAGCGATAACTTAAACTATAGTAATTTAAAACACAAACTTTTTGTCTCTGCACTAGATTTGTTTAATGTTTTCTTTCAATAAGCTCTTACAATGTATTAGTAAGATACATTAATTTAAAATCAGAATGATTGCCTCCCCAACCTCTGCAAAGAGGAAATTGTAGGAAATTGTTCAACAGAATAGAGCAGCACAGCAATGAAATGGAACTCAATGTGTTGAGCTGTAAGACCCAGGTGTGTATACCAAAACATGCTGGAAAGCTCTTGCAACAGGGAAGGGAGGAGCTGAAGGAACAACCACATGATGCCCTGTTTCCATGGGGAAACTCACAATGTGATTTGAGTTAAATTAAGACTTTTCAGGGAAGTATTCACAGTAGTCGTGAGAGTAACTATTGCATGGATCCTAAGTGACTAGCAAATAAATCTGAATAAGATACTTGAGAGGTAAGAAGCATGGTCTCTGACTTGGCCTGATTATTTTTCAATATCATCAGGGTTATGCTTCCTATATACAAAGAAACGAGCACAAGAATCAAGTTTCTGTTTCTGTATTAAAAAATGGAAACCTTCTTCCCAGGCAGAGCCAGAGAAGTTTATTGTTTCTCTTCCAATTGTCATCCTAACAGTCTCTCTTCCAGAGGATGACCTTCTGCTGTGATCATGCACTGGTTTTCAAACCACCTGTTCATACTGGCCAGCACCAACGTAGCTGGCTCACACACCACCTCAGGAGTGTTTTATATACACACCCAAGCTGTTTAGCATCATACAGTTATGCCATAAAATGCCAAGACTATGCTAACAGCTTTGACTTTCTGGGAATACTTACCCAGTTTAAATTAAGATCTCACCAGTGAGTACTTTTAATAGTGTCTAGAAGGAGTTTAGGAAATTATGAAAGAGCTCAATATCACATAGCAGCAGGGCACATGATAGTAATCTGTACTGTGATTTATAGAAGAGCAACCATTGAGGGTGTGGTTCATGTGGTTGGCTTATACAGAAAAAAATAAAAAGGCAAATTCCATTATGCAAAATATTCTTTCGCTTTGCAGTCAGCATAACTGGAAATACAGCTTGTGGCAGAAGCCAGCATTGTCTCAGACTGCATCCATCCTCTCCCAAGCTGCAGGCAAATCTTTTGCCATGCATTCTTGTTCCATTAAACTCCAATTGCACTAAAGTGCATCTTTTATGCATAAGATGTGACTATTTATTTAACTGTTTGCAATTTATTCCCTCATACAAAGTAGCACCTAGACATTTCAGTGAAGATATAAACCTCACTGTGCTTCTTATTTAGCAAATATGTTACAAGAAATAGGCCCCTGTAATCTCCAAATTTATAACTGAAATAAGCAGGCTACACAGAGGAGAAAAATGCAACTATTTTGGTCAAGGTGATAGAGCAAAGATATCTTTGTTGGTTTCTTGATTCAGCCATGCATGATGCAGTTAATTTGCAGTTAATTACTGAAAACGGTGGTATTCTCAAGTAATCCATTAATATCAGTCACTTCGGTTATCTGACACATAGAATCCTTGTATTGCTGACAAACCTTTTTGAACAGTCACTGTTTCACCCTAGGAGGAGGCTGCATTTTAGCAGTGGATAAAGCATATTTATCAGATATGCACAATTCCTTTGACTTTCTCTATTAACTATTTTTGCATTAATGGTAACAGCCTGTGCTCCTTCAAACATGTCAGCAATGTATGTAAACTAAGAAATATATGCTCTTTTAGCTTCATTCTTTCGAAGAATATTTTAGAGTGCTCTTTAATCTTCCTGCAAAATCCTTTCTCACCCTTCACCTCATTCCTGTTCATATTTTTATATAATGTAAACAGAGATGTAAACAAACTGTCTAAAATGGGAGATTGCAAGGCCATTTGAAAAGTTTAGCTGTTGGAATTCTTGCACATGCTAATGTAAAATGATTGTAGAGGAACATGGGGCCAGTCAGAATCAAGCAGTGACTTAGCTTCAGATGTTCCAGTCTAAAACAGTTCTGTTATAAAACGTTTATAGAGCTCTAGGATGCAATTGCACTGCAAAATATACTAGTAGGTAACTGCAGCAGAACTTTCAGAACCCTTTTTGTCTCTTGTCACGAGAGCCTCAAGATATCTTGTGTATAAATTCCTCATGTTTTGTTAGTAATTTAAAACATTTTTTTAGACTTTTATAATCTTTTTTTAGGCTCATTTGCACTCCTGAGGGGAAGGGAAAAGTTAAATACATGCTAGACCCATTTGCTGCAATGCTTATATGAACGTTTCTCTTAGAGAAGAACATTACAAGAAGAGGAAATGCTGTAATCAACATGCACAGATTTAATGATTTAATACAGAAAGTGAAAATAGAAATGATTTAATACAGATTTAATGCAGAAAGTGAAAATAGAAATACAAATATCATTCTCCTCTTGGCTTCTTTAAAATAAAGTCTAATTTGTGTTTGAACAGTATTTCCAATGTAGTTCAAACGTTTATATTTTTTAAATCACAAAAAAATATATATTTATGTTCCCCAGTGCTTTACAAAAAAAAAAAAAAAAGTTTCTCTGTCATAGGGTTTGAGGCTTAAG
>WEIU01001672.1:76357-87938 GCA_013389925.1 Aegithalos caudatus | reverse complement strand
AAAAAGAAGTTTCTATGAACAGGCACAAATAGATCAAACTCATTCAACACAGATACACTGCATTAACAGCATCAAGTTTTATACAGCTTAAGAAGGTTCCTGCTGAAGTAAAGATTCTTTTATCTGATAAAGGCTATATGTATTCTAGAAAACTTTTCCTCCTCAGTTAACCATAACAATATATGAAAAGGAAAAAACAATACCATTGTATCTTGAAATAACTTTACTTTTGTACCAATATTTTATAGTTTCTGAGTAGTTCAAGGTACTTTAACAATGATCCTATTTTTCTGTAAGTAATTCAAAGTATCTTGCCTGTTTTAACTAAAAATTGGTCTTTTTTTATTAATTTCTGAGACCAACTTATCTTAAGAGCAGACAATTTTATTTATTTCTTCTTCTTTCTATTCTTTGCAGACAGATTTATTTCCATTCTTTTGAAAGTCCAAATTTCATCCTCCCTAAAGTTATTTTAGAAGGCAATACTAACATCACCCTAACTATGGGCTATAACATCTAAAATATTTTAACTTGTGTATTAAGTCAGGTTTGAAGTTAGAGATGAAATAAGATAATGCTTATGAAAATTCATTCTCTTGAGTATTTTCTTGAAACCATTTGCTCATTCGTGGTATGTATACCTTAGTTTCCATATAAGTTAGAGGGATTAGCAGAAGTCAGCTGTATTTTGCAGAATTCAACAAGGGAGTCCAGTCCAGTTGTTATTGAACTCAATAGCAAACATCTATTTATTTAAATAAAATCAGGATTAATAAAAAATCATACTTATGTTTAACTGTCTAATAACGCCTGAGGATTTAATTCCTCAGAGAACATCCTTACTCTACAGGGTCACTAATTAAATAACGTATTAGCTTTGCTTGTCTCAGTTTTCATCAGTTAGTTTCACTTCATGGTGCAGAAACCAAATCTTCCAGCCCTAAATATGACGAAAATCTAGCTGTGATTCTTCAGGATAATCATACCACCAAGATAACATCATATTACTACAAATGAGAACACTGAAAACATGCTGACCATTTTGAGGGGACAAAAGCAAAAATAAGGAATTCTAAACTATGACCTGAAAAGCTCCTAACTGGATTTTTTTTTCAGTAAACATTGGACTATTGTGTTAGCTTCTCAAAAAAAGTGTAATTGAATAATGAACAGATAAAAAGTTTCTTGAGCTGACTGGGAAAATACCTTCTTACAGCACTGCACATGCTCACAAATGATAAAAAATATATCAGTTACCACATCAGAGCTATCAAGTTTACAGTGCATGAGCCAATAAACCTAATCCTGATCTGGATCCAGCTTTGCATAATTAACTTCTTCCTGCCTGCAAAATTCCCCTACAGAATCAGCTGGATATAATTTAAAACTTCACATTTTTAAACAATTGTTACATTTACTCCAGACATAGCTGAATTCAATCATCTCTAAGAAGGACTTCTTACACAATGAGACTGAAAATGAGACTGAACTTTCTGTCTTCAACTCAGATTTTTTTTCTTAAGGTTGAGGACAAAGAATTGCTGCTTACAGAGAAAAGAATTGTGTGAACACAGATAATAGTTTCCTCTCAGATACATGGGTCAGCAATTTATCAAGGATTATATGTCAGATTGTGTTTTTCTTTTCTAACTCGGTGGTTGAACTTGCTGGAAGGAACTCAGCAGGAGCCAGGAACTGCTGCTTCCCAGGGGAAAAAATCCCACCACTATACCGTCAAAATCTGTATGTGAGGTACTAGTTTCACAGAATCACAGAATCATTTAGTTTGGAAAATACCTCTAAGATCATCAAGTCTAATTTTTGACCCATCACCACTAAGTGTCATAAGCACTAAGTGGCATTTCCAGCCATTTCTTGAACATCTCCAGGAATGGTGACTCCACCACCTCCCTGGGCACTCATCCCAATATTTAATAACCCTTTCCATGAAAAACTTCCTCCTGATGTACAATCTGAGCCAATCTTGGCACAGCTTGAGGCCATATCTTTTCATCCTGTCACTGGTTGCTTGGAAGAAGGGGCTGACCCTACCTGGCCACAACCTCCTCTCAAGCAGTTGTAGGGAGTGACAAGGTCACCCCAGAGCCTCCTTTTCTCCAGGATAAACAAACACCCCCAGCTCCCTCAGCTGCTCCTCACAGGACTGGTGCTCCAGACCCTTCCCCAGCTCCGTTCCCTTCTCTGGACTCACTCCAGCACCTCAGTGCCTTTCTTGCACTGAGGGCCCAGAACTGGACACAGCACTCGAGCTGTGGCCTCCCCAGTGCTGAATACGGCCATCATAAATTCCTAACTCAGGCACTTGGTCTTCAGGACTAAAGAATTTAAAATACAGNGAAAAAAAAAAAAAAAAAAAAAAAAGGGAAAAAAAAAAAAAAAAAAAAAAAAAAAAAAGGTATTTTCTAATGACGTTCTTGCACCATCATTTTGTGGAATCAGTTTTCAGCAATATCTATTCCTTTAAGCTTTGTGCTCAGAAATTAAGTCAATATTAAGAATATGGTGACTGTATCAGAGATAAGCTGTTGTATTTAACTGTGATGGTGCATCTTGTTATTCACATTTTCTCCCCTGTCTGGGTTGCTACTACCTGCTCCTAGTATTTCTGTCATAGCAAGGGTTCTCCCCAATCATAGGCTGTGATACCAACCTACCTAAACAAATTTGGATTGTGAAATCTGGGTGGTGAGACATGCCCCGGACAACACTAAATAAATTCAGATGCAAAAGGAAAAAAGAAATGTAGTGGAACAAGATTTAAAGGAGACAAAGCAAGAAGAGGACACTGCAGGAGATCAGACTGACAGCAACTCCCAGGTCATTCCTGAGAACACTAAGTGTTGTACAAAACCCTGAGCTGCCAACAATTTGCAAAGCAACTTTAGGCCATAGCTTAGACAACATTTGAAAGCTTTCCCAGAACTAGGAAGGGTAACGCAAGGGCACCATAGGGCAGTTTTTTTTTCAAAATGACATTTGACATCTTTACACTAAACACAGAATCATAGAAGATGTTTGGTTATTGTGAATGTATTGTTGTATTTCCGTGTCATCTCAGTCTGTATAGAGTAGGTATATTATCAGTGATGCACATTTAAACTTGTAATAAGGTGTGCATACATGTAACATTAACAAAAATTAGGAAGACATGTTGAATACATTCCAGTAATTCAGTATGTAGTAAATGCATTGGACAGCATATGGGATAATAGCCCAATCTTTAGTGGTAAGTTATTGGTTACCATGGAATTGTAAAATAATTTAGTAAATAATTTAGAGAGCAAACTCTGCAGGTGCTGTGGTTCTACCCTTCTCTCAAAGCTTGTATTACCCATTTACCAGCTTATAGGGGAACAGTACACTCAACACATCCAAAGATGCTCCACACTACTGTTTGTCAAAAATTTAGTTTGAATATATTTATTTTCTATACCAACATGTTACATGTTGACATCCATGCAATTTACAGTACGAAGCCGACAAGAACCTAGGAGGAGAATATCAACATAGTCTGAGAAATTTTCATCGTATCAAATGATTAGAAGTAGTTTATTAACAACTCCTGTTGAACCAAGCTTATTGGGCAATAATGAGTGATATATGAATTTATAAGCATTTCTGAGATAAGTTTATTCACATGATTAAGGACTACATACAAACTATCAGGATAGGAAAATTTTTAATGTCTCTTCTTATTGGTGAATGAATTATTATTTTACTTGATATTGATTGTCACAGTCATATAATAAAATTCAAATAATATGTAATTAACTATAACTTTGGAGGAAATACTAGCAAGAAGTTTCATGAAGGATCTATTCAGAAAAGGCACTGAAATATGAAAAGTTTATATCTCTCAGGATATACTAATGATGATGTGACTTGAACCTGATCTTGATCTTGTAGAACTCTTCAAGAGGATTCTCCCATTGCTCAATTAACTGCAGACAAAATACATTTAAGTAAACCCTTACAGAATGAATGACAAGTGGCTTCAATTACAGAAGAAAGGAAGGGCAAAAGGAAAGACACATGAAAATGAAAAAGAAATTAAAAAGAAATTATAAAATAAGGAATGAGGGAGCACTAATCTATGTTTATGCAAATAGTTTGGGGCGTATGTTACATCCCTTAACACTAACATTTTTCTCCCTTTTTCTTTTATCTTTTAGGATCTCTGATTTTCAGGAAGATCTACATTTTTTCCATGCATTTTATACACCAGAAGATAATGTGCTCCTACTCCAGTCTGGGAAATGTGAGTGAGAGAGCAAAACGAAAAAAAAAAAATCACAAAGCATACTAAGCTCTGTTCTCGGAAGTTAGTTTGATTACAAATATTCTTAACAGGATTTCAAGTGACAGTGACAATTTCTACATCGGGGCCTTAGGTCTAAACAGAATGCTTCAAAGATCAGTGAAGGAGATGCTTTAAGGCTAGGACTGGTATGTCTCTGGCTTATCTCTTAAGGCAAGGTTTCAGTGCTATTGGCGCTAATGGGGAGTTTCAATACTGGCCAACTGGGCTCCATTATGCACAACCACCATCATTTTTGTTTGCTAAATTCTGACTGCAAAGCACTTGTTATGCCATGCTGGAACAAGTTGGAACTTGTTATGCCATGTTCCATAAAAAGGAACTCTGCCACTTCAGATTTTTAGCAGAATTTGATTTGTTATATAGCTGAGTGATAGTATAAATTGACCACAAAAATATTTTTAGGCAATTAACCTTCCTAAAATAATTCTTAAAATTAATTATTTTGACAGACTGATGCTGGACAACTTGTAAATACAACAGGTAATGCTAAAGGGAGCCAAAAAACCAGAAAAATATATGAATGTGAGTTTGGCAGTGACAAAGGACAAAAAGACCAAAAGAAAATAAAAGAGGAACTCTTAACAAATGGTAAAGAATGGTAAAGAAATGGTAGGGTAGGAGAAGGAGAGAATATCGATCAGTGAGACCAGAAAGGTAAAATACAAAGTAGATCCTCAAAGGCAGTGAAACATAGGGGGCAAAGATCTTTACCTGTATCTTTGTACCATAAATGAAGATGCCACATGAAGATGCCAATGCTAATACAAGTCATTACTGTTTAATTTTTAATGAATGCATAAGTTTCCTAGGAACTTCCTCACTCCAGATTGAAATTATTTAGTCTTGTAGCTGATGGAGGCTATACTATATATATATATATATATGTATAGTATATTGTCTCAGCAATTAGAAATTATTACCAAAACCCAATATTCTCCTTTTTTCTCTTTTGTTCTGTTGTTTACTTTATCGTCTCTAAAATAAAAAGTCATGCATTCCTTTTTGCATCTCTTAATTGCACATTTACACAAATATACCTGGCATGTTGAATTTTGTCTCTCAAAAAGACCTCAAAAAGACCTCAAAATAAAAACAATTCCAATTGTTTTTATTTTGAGGTCTTCATTCTTTCATCATAGGAAGTTGTTACTCTTTCGCACAAAAGCATTCATTTTGATATTAGCAGTAAACTACTCAGGGTTTAATATATTTTACCATGTGTATCCTTAATTGCTTTCAATAGCATTAGCCAATTTAACCATAAGGCAGTAGTCAGTGAGGGGTTATCTAATACTAATTTAGCTTCAGTGTTAGTG
This sequence comes from Aegithalos caudatus, assembly GCA_013389925.1. Lineage (NCBI taxonomy): Eukaryota > Metazoa > Chordata > Aves > Passeriformes > Aegithalidae > Aegithalos > Aegithalos caudatus. Next base: position 82,280 of record WEIU01001672.1, on the reverse strand, counting down.
ATGAGATGTACTTCCCTGTGAATTCCACAGTCTTTACTTGTAGCAACAGGCTCCAGCCTTTTGTGTTTTCTCACAGTTCAAGCAGAAAACTTGAAGCACAATGCTGTCAAGGCCTGTTTTTAAAAATGTGTCACTTCAAGACAATTATCTATCACTTCTGATAGCTCTCTTCCTGGCAATCAAGTGGTATCTCACGGTATTGATTTCAGAGGTACAGTGTAGAACACTAGGTGTATGGCATGGAAAAATACAAGTCAGTAGTTTGCCTGTAGCATATTTCTCCTCTGTAAGCTACATATACACAGTTTTAAAATATGTCTCCACCATCCTTTACTGAGAAGTCACAAGCTGTAGTATGAGAGCCATAATTTCCAATTACAGCCTAACTCTTACACACTCTTTGTGTTTAGAGTCATTCCACTAACACCAGATCTCACACAGACAAGTTTTAGCCTTAGTCTGGAGAGGCTAAAGCTAAATGGAGAAACCACAGTGTGTTGTACAAATTTAGGCATCCCTGTGCTTTCCCTGCTACACTCTGCAGTTGAGGACCAAGAACACAAGCTCCATTTGTGATTCCACACCTTGTATGCCAGTCATCACACCATCTGAAAAGGCACATCCAGGGCACTGCTCTGCAGCAGCCAGAACCTTGTTACAGCCTGCCCAAGACTCAAGGGAAGGCCTGTGGTAATCTGCCTGACTGGAACTGTTCCCTCGGTCACTGGAAAAGACAGAAGTGCCACCCATGTGTTTTTTAAAATGTCAGCATCAGAAATGAATCCACAATTACATTGGTGTAAGACAGACTGGCTTCCCCTAACAGAGTAGATTGAACCACAGCCTTGGTTTTAGAATGCCTTTTCCAATCCCTAGGATGCCTTTTGTCACCCCAATTAATTAGGGCCAGCTCAGCTGTTCTATACACATTACTTTATTTTGTGCAAATAGTTCATTACTTTGGCAAAAAAGTACTGACTTACATTTTCTGGCGTATTTTTTGTTGGCTATACTGCTTATGAAAGTCTTTGTGGCCAAGTAAGAAACATAATTCCAGTTAATCTCTATGGGTCTGATATTTCTGAGCCTGAGAACTGCTAGCTCTTCCCAAGGGAAACTTTTCAACAGTTTTCCTTTTCCTAAACAACTTTGTGTAAATGACTACCTTTTCCCATATTATTTCCAAGTAAACAATATTCCTTTCCCATAACAACCTCTCTCCCAAGCGTTGTTTGCTATTTCTGTGACTTAACCAATGGAGAGAGGTGTCAGTCCTGTAGACCAATAATGTGCCTTTTCTAGCACAGCATGTTATAAAAAGGCTGAATAAATTGTAAATAAAGCCTTCTGAGTCTCTTCTGCCTGCTGACTGGAGTCAAGCATCTTTATTTCGTGTCCTACTGCAACAAATCTGAGATGCCATTTTCTTTTTAATCATCTTCTGCTACTCCTAGTTGGGTCTTCTTAGTCACTGCTCAAGAGTTCTGCCTTAAGGACACATCCACATTCTCTGTGTGCAGAATGACTCCAAAGGCATTTTAGCTCCAGCAGCTGCCAAAAGCATACTAAATTCATGGGCAGCTCTCCCATGTGGTGTAAGAGACTTCAGCATAACACCTCCACCTCACCTTAGCTCTGAACAACCTTTTCTTTTCAGTGAACTGTACTGCTTGTTCTGACTTAACCATTTTCCATGTTTGATCAACTTAATCCTTTTACAGTTTTTCTTTTTATTTTCACTGAAACTTCTATTTGTTTTCCTTTTTCTCGTCTCACTTTTGGTCTTGTTCCTCCAGTGAAGACCAGACCACCTTTTTTCTGATTCTCCTACCCAGTATCTTTTCCTAAATAACACCCCCTAGCAACATGTTCCATCAGTCAAAGCTTCCAATCTAGGTCTAAAATGTCATTAGTTCTGTAATTTCCACCACAGAAAACAAGCAGATTTCTAGGCTCCACACTGCTCCATTAGATGTTCCATTAATTTAAAATGGGCTATAACCAATCTCCTTTCTGCTCTATATGCCCTGCTGCAGCTGCATGGTGTTACCATTCCAATTCACGAGAATCAGAATGAAAGCACCAGGTCAAGCCCTCTTCAGCGATCCAAAGCTTTCCTATCAAGCATATTACATGTGGAGGAGACAGCTATCCCCTATTCCTAGATTCTTCCAATGGTCACAAGATTCTCCTGAAGTTCTGAAGCCCTGATGGAGTTCTACAGACCCTGGCTGAATTTTGCACGATCTTGTCCAGAGTCTCAAGTTTTATGCCCTTTTGCTGGGCATAGCCAAGCTAAAGAATGAGGTCAGTCCTGCTGCAATATGCATCATTAATTTCCTCTTGTAAAGAGATGCCATCAAGCAGGCAGCTGTACCTACAAGCCTGCCATAGTGGCTCAGTGAACTTTACTTGTCACACAAATTACAAACACCTACCTGCTCTCGAAAAAAAGCAAACGCTCCCATCTCCCTCAAGAGGAAGTAATAAATTACTAAGTCCATTTTTTGCTGCCACTGAGCTACTCATGTTTGGTAAGTTAAAAGGCTGTGAACTGCTGCAACTGTCACTAAATCATTTCCAACAGTTACATCAGCCATTTTTTTCCTTGCTGCCGTCTGCTCCCTACCTCTTCAGAGGACTTCACCACGACTTTATGACCTACAAGACTGTGGCCACAAAACAACAGTCTGCTCCTGTTCTGACCACTCTGGCCAAAGGGGGGAAAATAAAGCGACTCTTCCCCATGTTAAAGAACGCCAGACATTGGAGATCCTAAGTTCAAGCTCAGGAGAAGTGATACAAGCTGAGACAACATCCTCACTTTGGCAAGAGGCTCACATGTTTCACTGAGCCTCCCAGGCAAACAGCTCTTACACAGTGATTCACACATCTCACAGTAAGTATCTTGGCATGGGTCAGAGCATTGCCATTAAAGGGTGTTGTTGTTCAGCTTCTCCCTTACTTAGCATAGTTGCCAACATCCCTGTTCTGAGACTGACACGTTACCAAAAAGAACACACATGTAGTCAGACTGAGGAATCTTTTCACACCCCTGACGCATCAATAGGATGCTCCATGTCCTTATATCAAGACCATAATACATGCCAGAACGATTTTTCCTCTCTGTGGCTCACCTATTGTAAGATTCAGTGGATTTTGCACAGACGGCAGATTTTTTCACTTGTTACAAAACCACTGAAAATATCCATAGAGTGGTACAAGTTTATTCCTCAGCAATCTCCAACAGCTTCTCCAAAACTATCTCTGCTCCCACAGTAGAACAGCCACATGTTTTTCAAGTGCCAGTGCCCATCTCTGCACTTCCAGACTACCTCCTTCCTGGGACTGAGAAAGCAGAGAATGTGAAGGCAGGCTTCACAGATATCTTAACTGTGTATCATGGGGAGCTTGGAAATATCCCATATAACCCTGATGAGAACACTATGTCAGAATATAAATTGCAGTGTGAATAAGCAGAGGGTAATTTATATCAAAGACCTTCCAGTTCCTGACAACTAGCTTTCTTTTATTCTTGCCTCATATTTATGGAATATTTGACCAAACATTTAATGAAATATATAAAACAAACATTTCATATAATGCTTGATTCAATGTGCAGATTAAAAGGCTAGCTGGCAGGAACATTTTAAAAATGTGGTCAGATTTTTTCATTTCTCTCAGTATTTTAAAGCTTAAATAACTGGTATTTATATTACCTATATACCAGTACTATACTGTATATACAGTACAGTATAAAGCCATATAACATGTCTCAGTAGGGAAGACTATGAAGCAGTAAGTCAAACTAAAGAGTCTTTCCAGGAAATCATCCATGTGCAGAAAATGCATTTCACAACATGCTTGAGCAGCTTAATTCTTTCTTCACCAGGGATCCCAAATGTCCTAATCCTATCCAGTGGCATTTGTTATGCTCTTAACCTTTACCTGCTTGCACCAGAAAATGGCAGGTACCTAAGAACAACCAGATTTTTGGCAACTAAATGGTTAATGAATAGATGGTATTTTGTGCCAATATGTAAAATTAAGTACAGTTGCAAACAAATTAGCTTGTTTTTCTGCACAACTTCAGGTATGTGTACATACTTTTACACTGAGTCCATAAATAGTCTGTGAAATACACAATCTCAAGAGCTACAATGCATGTCATATGTAAGTGAAGCCTGTCACAGGACTGGTTTTGAAGGGAGGTGGGAAGTTGCTCCACAAGTCCTGGCAATACATCAGGAATCGCTTCAGGCTATAGGATTTCAGAATAAGAATGTCATAAGAGGCTTTGTGTTGGCTGGGGGAGGGGAGTCTACTTCTGGAATGTCTATTTAGCAGCAGAACTCAAGTGATCTTACAAGAGACAGAAGACATGCTAAAAAAAGAGGAAAAGCATTGTTTTTTCAGTGCTTCTAGTTAGAGTCTGGTTCCAGTTAAAGTTTTGTTGCCGAACACTTTTGAGGATGGTGAAGCAGGCATATCCATACACACTGAAATCTACTAATTATACAATCAAACTGTACTTGTACAGTCTGAAACTGTAACCATCCATGTAAACACAAACATACCAACCACCAACAGATGAGAAAGCAAAAGTGACCAACCGTAATGCTTTTATTGTACTGAAAAAACTGTGAAACTTATTCCCCAGACGTCATTTGTCCTGATACCTTAGGAAGGGTTTGAACACCAAAAGTCTTGTAGGAGAAAATGGAGAGGTCTGAGTTGACTGACTGTAGAGACCACCAGTTGGAGAAAACAGCACTATCTACAGTATCTAAGGTTACTAGGCAGCATTAGCTGCAAGCAGGGACATAAAGTAATAAATTTAATCTGCAGCCTCGATAAAGTCTTATCAGAAATTATGTAAATATAGACAATTTTGTTGTTAGGAAAGCAGAGCAACTAAATTACCATTTTAAAGTGTCCATCCAGCTTTACTCTGTTGCATAGAAAAAGTACAATATTTTCAGAATTAGCAACAACATTTTTGTTGGATATTAAGCCATCTTAGACATTACACGAAGCATAATCAGACACGGGCACTAAATCCATGAGAAACAGACCATGTTCCACTATCTTCCTCTAAAGTTCAAAACTTTGTCTCATTAGCAGCTCACGCCACTGCCTGAACTAGATGTAATTTTGAACTAGATGTTATTTTTATCTAGCCAATCTGACCACTCGTCTAAAGATGTAACTAGAAGTGTAATATACTTCATATCCTACTTGAGTTCAAATATAAGAACTAAAGGGGCAAAACCCTAAAGCATACGGCAGGAAAAAATTCGGCCATGCCTCAGTGATGTCTGGTACTTTCCTCACTATGAACAGCTTCTTTTGACACTCTCAACACCAAGTTTGTGGCATGACACTGAAACGTGTTTTCTTACTCATGAACTGGAAAAAAAAATTTAATCTGAAATGAAGAAAGCATCTTAGAGCACATGATTCTGTTTTACAAAAGTCATTTTTCAGAGTTACTGAATGAAGAAATGTCCAAGAATAAGCTGGGCCATGATCATATTAACGATCTATATTAAGGACCATTCCTAAACAACCGAGCCTTCCACAAACACCTTTTTCAGGAACTGGAATCCTGACCGATTCTCAGGGACTGAAGCATCGAGACTGCTCTGTATCTCAGCGCTTTGCTTACACCGCAGCTGTTGACAAGAGCATTCTCCAGCAGCCCGTGCTCCCAAGGGAGTCTTGCGAAACGCGGGGAAGGCCGCTGGCTCCTCAGGCCTGCTCGCGCAGGCCCGGCCGGGCAAGGGCCAGGAGAAGCTTCCAGAGGCCTGGCCGGCGGAGGCCAGGGCAGGGTCCGGCTGTCCTCAGCCGGGCGTCCCGCGGCTGCCGCCCAGGGCTGGAACCACCTCAACGGGAGAACCGTACGAGAGGCGCCGATCCGGGC
>WEIU01001672.1:50637-68106 GCA_013389925.1 Aegithalos caudatus | reverse complement strand
TTGGAGGAAATACTTTTAGGTGATATGTCCTGGTTTCATACTAACATTTTGAAAATAATGTTTTATTCATTAATGGACTGAGAAGCATTTATTCCGTCTGTATCACTAGAGCTAACCTGAATTGCCTTAAGGATGGGACGTATCATTTGGATTACTTTACCTCTATACCTAAGAAAATACTTCTAACTACTTATAAACTTCATTTATTTGAGAATTATAGCACTTTTGTGGTTCAGACTAAGTGCTTTTAGATGAGACAGTCTTGAGAAAGTCACGTGACTACCTTAATGTGCTACTTCTTAATTACTTGGTGTCCTGCTAATAGGACAAGTGTTGTGTCCTAAATATCGCATTATATAGCTGATTAATTATGTTGTCTCCTAGTAATGGCAAAAGTACTGCCGTTGCTGAAAGCAGAAGGCCAGCTTGAATTCACAATTTAAAATTATGTGCTTCTAGCATGGTTTACAAAATGCTATCACAGGAAAGTAGTGTTTTCCATTTCAGTTTCTGAGGAGTAAATGTTGTACCAGAAAAGATTAAAAAAAAAATATTTTTAAAAGGTAAAATACATGGAAAGGTGAGGACAGAAATTATTCTAAGATCATAAATATAATGACAGTACAGATGACATTCTGCATTTGTAATTCCTGTTACAAGTCTTGAGATGCATTTTTATTTAAAGCTATTGTATCTTGATACTGGAATTTAAAGAAAAAAATAATGAGATTAATAGTAGGTTTGAGAATACAATTATTCAGGAAGAAAGCAATAAAGTTGTTTTATTGAAACTAGCACTCTGCTTGAAAGCAAATAAGATTCTCTAAATAGGTTATACTGTCCTAAGTAGTGGTCATATAGGAGGTAGGAACAAACTCTTTGTATGTTATAATTTGAGTTTAAGAAAGAAAGAAAATAGTTTTGCTGCAGTCCAAAGAAATTCCTTGCACACTACAGTGCATTGATGAGGATTCCTAAGTTTTCCCGCATGGGTTTGCAGCTTAAGCATCTTCCTGAGCTGGAGGAGAACAGACCTATCGAATTGCCTTTAGAGCTCAGGTTACTGGCAAAGTTACCCTGTGCCAATTCAGTAGTGGTTATTAATTTATTTTTCTTCTGTATGAATTAAAATATATTTAGATGAGAAATGTTAATTCAAGGCTTTCTGCCTCAGAATGAAAATTTTTTTGTTGTTCTTTACTAGCAGGTGCTTAATCCTTGTACAGCCTACTGTTTGTCAAAGCAGCTATTTAAGCTTCTCAATTTTGATTGCAGGATGGTATCCAGCACTTTTTGCCACATCTCTTAGAAAAATGAATACTTCTGATGTTCAAAGAAGTCATTCTAGTGGGACACTTAAGAGGATTCTTGCTGGATTGAAATGTGTTTATAGATTAATTATTGCTATCTCTTTCTGTACAGTGCCCCCAGAGAAGCCCAAGAATTTAAGTTGCGTTGTGCATCAGGTGTCAAGATTCACATATATTATGACTTGTACCTGGAACCCTGGGAGGCACACATTCCTGGATACTCAGTTCAGGTTGAGATACAGCTGGTAAGTAGCACTCTATAGAATATCTAAATAATTCTGAAGAATATTTTTATGCTGAACCAACAGTTGAGCATGAAGTTGAAATTCCTGATTCTTTTGAAGAGTTCCTAACATAACTCGAGTTTTCTGAAGCATTGTTGTCTGTCTAGTATGAGGGGAAGGGAAGAGTTAAAGAAGCTGACATTCAAGTAAATTGTAAGTCACGCTTGAAGTTTTGTTGCTGAACCTGTTTTGGAGTAACAGTAATCTCGTATTTTTCTGTTCTTCAAATACATGATTAGTGTGGCTTGAGTACAATGCATCTAATAATAGGGGGCTGTACCCAAACTTTTGCACTTTCCTGGATTGACAGTTCTGTCTCATTCTAAACAAGCAGAAGATGTCCCTGCTCATTGTAAGAGGATCAGACTACATGACTTTAAAAAGTCCATTTCAATCCAAACCAATTCTGTGATTCTAAGTAGAAAAACTAACATAAAATGACTGAATTTTGTGAAGGTATTATCTATCTGCACTTCATAGGAACTGTGGACAAACACTCTTCTGAGTTAATCCTAACATGATTTAAAAAGCTTCAGCAAGTACTTCTGCTGTGAAGACAATTTAAGTTACTTTCCAAACTCTTAGGATGACCTCTCATAGTTTAAAATGGAGTGAACAGGATTGTTGCATTGCTCTGGAAGCAGGACTGGTTGCCTACAGCTTTCCAGCTACCCCGTTCTGTTGAAGTGTTTTGGTAACGGGTGTAGTAGAAAGTATGGGCAGATAGAAAATGTTAATGCATTGCAAATTTCCTGATGCCTCTAGAGCTATCAGTGTTAGTGTAGCAGAAGATGGTGAACAGAAATTATGTACTGCACCTCTAACACTGTACTCTTGATGAAAGGTATGTGGTAACACTGACTACATTTCTAATGCATTCTAGTTAGTGGCCATGTTGCTTTTGATTAGTTGTATCAGTTCTTGTTCTTCTATTTTTTAAGCCAAGTCAGGTTTTTATACAAATCTAATTTCAGTGCAGTAGCTTGTGCTTTTGAAGATATGTGACTGGAAGTCAAGACATCTTGTTTTGGTTTCAGTTCTAATGCAGTCACGCATTTGTGGCTGAACAAGCCATTCTCACTTTTTCTTCCCTTCCTTCTGCTTGCAAAGTTAAGACAGGGGAAACATACAAGATAAACTGATTGCTCACTCTGATCTACTTTAAAATATTCTCTCAGACTTACAGCTTTTTACCTTGTTTTTTCTTTCTCTTTTATTTAGGCCGGAAGAGATCTTTCCTGACTGTATACCAAAAGATGTAAACAATTCTTGTACCATTACTGATATTCAGTTCTTTGTTAACACGGAGATCTGGGTAGAAGCAACAAATGCACTTGGGAAGGCTGAATCTGATCCTCTTGTTGTTGACCCTATTGACATTGGTAACTATATGCCCCTTAAAGCTTTTATAGAACATTACTGCTGCTTCTGTGCATGTTGCTGAACTGGTATGTTAATGTTTCTTCACTATAAAAATTATCACTGCATAAATACTGTTGACTAGAGCTTGAACTGTGCTGGGCAAAGGTGTAGGGATGGTGAGATATTTCATCACAATTCAGATAGTAAATTTGTTTTGAGTAGTCTGATTTAGAAGATAGTGTAAAGTAGCAGCTATTCCAGGTCCTGAAAGGCTTTAATAGTAGTGCTGCAACATAGTGTGTCAGCTTCTAAAGGTGTGATAGAGTACAGCTGTGGAATTGACTTTAACTTCTTCTCTTCTAGTTAAGCCACTATCTCCACAGAATGTGTCAGTCAGCTCGGGAATACTGCCTACTATTCTGAAGCTTTCCTGGGAGAATTGGATTTCAGATGCTGTGATGACGCTGAAATTCAATATTCGCTACAGGATTGTTGGTGACACAAACTGGATGGAGGTAATACCACTAATGTCCCTTGCTGTGATCCTGCTGTAACCCAGCCATCTGTCATACTGAAGTTCCCTCTGTTGCAGTTCAGAGCATTCACTTTATTTCATTATGACTTACATGGCCAGCCAAGGAAGCTTATCTGGCCTGTTCATGAAGGCTGTGGTCTCGGTATTTTTTGGCACAGTCTGGATATGGTGACCTTTTCATATCTTTGAACTTTTCTGCTGTTCTCCCTGCCACAGTGCTGTATGTTTATTTTAAGTTTTATTTTGCACATGCAACATATAGAACATTAATGAATTTTCATCTTCCCATGCATGTGCAAAAATGAGTGATCTAAGTTTCATTCAGAGCTTGGGTAAATGCTGTATAATGCTGGGATGCTTTTTAGAACTCAGTCTACCTGCAGTTGGGCTACAACAGCCCCAGGCAGGGCCACAGGCTGGGACAGAGTGGCTGGAAAGGAGCTGGGGGTGCTGGTGACAGCAGCTGGACATGAGCCAGGCTGTGCCCAGGTGGCCAAGAAGGCCAAGGGCATCCTGGCCTGGATCAGCAATGGTGTGGGCAGCAGGAGCAGGGCAGGGATTGTCCCCCTGTGCTGGGCACTGGGGAGGCCACAGCTCGAGTGCTGTGTCCAGTTCTGGGCCCTCAGTGCAAGAAAGGCACTGAGGTGCTGGAGTGAGTCCAGAGAAGGGAACGGAGCTGGGGAAGGGTCTGGAGCACCAGTCCTGTGAGGAGCAACTGAGGGAGCTGGGGTTATCCAGCCTGGAGAAAAGAAGGCTCGGAGGTGACATTATCACTGTACAACTACCTGAAAGGAGGTTGTAGTGAGGTCAGGGTCAGTCTGCTCTCCCAAGTAAAAAGCCTTAGGACCAGAGGAAATGGTTTCAAGCTGTGCCAGGGACATTTTACCTTGGATATCAGAAATTTATTCTGGAAAGAATTGTCAAGGATTGGCCCAGGGATGCTGTAGAGTTACCATCCCTGGAAGAGTTTAGAGAAGGTCTAGATGTGGCACTCGGGGGACATGGTTCAGGAGTGGATTTAGCAGTGATAGATATATGATTGGACCCAATTATTGTGTAACCTAGATAATTGTGTAATTCTGTAAAATCTTGCTGTCCTGTGTACGTGCCTCAGGTATGGAGCAGTCAAGAACAGGAAAAGCATAAGGAGTAAGCTTTACCTGTAATGTACTGTGAGTGTTCCTGTCATCAAGAGCTGTTGGGATTTTTTTCGTTACATCAATCTGTGGACATATTTTTAATATAGCTATGTCTTTGACATATTTTTAATATAGGACAGATTTAACATAGCTCCTCAGTTTTTCCTTACTTTAAGCCTTCTCTCAGAGCAGTAGTACTCCAGCAGAGGCCCAGATGTGTTCTGAATTCTGTGAGTTCTTGGAAGGAAGACTGCTTTTGATATTACCAAAATACTCTATTTGGAGCAGGTAGCTCCTTGTGATTAATGTTGCTTTAGATGCAGATACTGTTAAGGTTACTTCTATTGATATTTTAAAAAGCACTGGCCTGCACAATCTGGTCTGCAACACCAGGATCTGTGGATATGTTGTCCTGATAGGACATAGTTCTTCTAACCTGTCTTGCCCTTTGTATTATGTACAAAATAAGTGAAACAGTAGCTTTGAAATCAGTTGAAATTGCTTTGCTGTGGTAAAATTGGACTATTTTGGTAAGTCTTTGCCCTCAGTATTAACCTCTGAAGTGTCCTGCATTTGTATTTAATCTGCAGTCATTCCTTGCAGGGGTCTTCACTGTAAAAAGCTGTTAACTGCCAGTGGAATAACATGAAGAGTCAGTGTGTGTGCCTACTTGTACACATTATGTACACCACCCTGCTTCCCTGCATTTTTCCCATACTAAGAATACTTCTCTGGCATTTGGCTGCTCACCTAAGATAAAAGAGAGTTTTATGAAAATAATGTCTTAACAAAACTATGAACTACTCTAAAGCCATTTTCAGTTTCACTCAAGAAGCACTGTTGTGGATCAGTGGAAGCAATGATCCTGGACTTCTAAATTCTAGTTAACCAATAATTTTGCAATCAATAATCAAACAGGTAACCTAGCAAAGTTCTGAATTGTGAGGCAGGCAGGATACTACAGATGAGTAAGCAGCAGAATTATGTGGGAAGGAAGGAGAGAGATGCCAATTTAAAAAAAAAGATAATGAGATTGTCCTGAGGTTGCTGCCTAACTGTTCTAGTGTATGTATGTTCTTATACCCGGTAAAGGCACACAACTGACTGAACGTTTATCAAAAGTTCGAGTATTAACATTTTTGGAAATGAGAGAGGAGGAAAGCTTGTTTTAGATGTGTGTGTGGTGGGGAGCCTTCTTGGATGACAGCTGAGCTAGCCCAGAACTCTTCTCTAAGTATTTTGATCAGTGCCTTTAAAATCTGTGTCCCATTTATAGGTTCCTTCTGAAGATACAGCTTCCCCAAGGACTTCATTCAGTGTTCAAGGTCTCAGACCCTACACAGAGTATGTCTTTTCCATTCGTTGCATGAAGGAAGATGGAGCAGGCTACTGGAGTGACTGGAGTGAGGAAAAAACTGGGATTACCACTGAAGATCGTAAGTAATGTATAAAAGTAGGTCACTGACTTCTAAAGTGTGTNGAAAGGCACTGAGGTGCTGGAGTGAGTCCAGAGAAGGGAACGGAGCTGGGGAAGGGTCTGGAGCACCAGTCCTGTGAGGAGCAACTGAGGGAGCTGGGGTTATCCAGCCTGGAGAAAAGAAGGCTCGGAGGTGACATTATCACTGTACAACTACCTGAAAGGAGGTTGTAGTGAGGTCAGGGTCAGTCTGCTCTCCCAAGTAAAAAGCCTTAGGACCAGAGGAAATGGTTTCAAGCTGTGCCAGGGACATTTTACCTTGGATATCAGAAATTTATTCTGGAAAGAATTGTCAAGGATTGGCCCAGGGATGCTGTAGAGTTACCATCCCTGGAAGAGTTTAGAGAAGGTCTAGATGTGGCACTCGGGGGACATGGTTCAGGAGTGGATTTAGCAGTGATAGATATATGATTGGACCCAATTATTGTGTAACCTAGATAATTGTGTAATTCTGTAAAATCTTGCTGTCCTGTGTACGTGCCTCAGGTATGGAGCAGTCAAGAACAGGAAAAGCATAAGGAGTAAGCTTTACCTGTAATGTACTGTGAGTGTTCCTGTCATCAAGAGCTGTTGGGATTTTTTTCGTTACATCAATCTGTGGACATATTTTTAATATAGCTATGTCTTTGACATATTTTTAATATAGGACAGATTTAACATAGCTCCTCAGTTTTTCCTTACTTTAAGCCTTCTCTCAGAGCAGTAGTACTCCAGCAGAGGCCCAGATGTGTTCTGAATTCTGTGAGTTCTTGGAAGGAAGACTGCTTTTGATATTACCAAAATACTCTATTTGGAGCAGGTAGCTCCTTGTGATTAATGTTGCTTTAGATGCAGATACTGTTAAGGTTACTTCTATTGATATTTTAAAAAGCACTGGCCTGCACAATCTGGTCTGCAACACCAGGATCTGTGGATATGTTGTCCTGATAGGACATAGTTCTTCTAACCTGTCTTGCCCTTTGTATTATGTACAAAATAAGTGAAACAGTAGCTTTGAAATCAGTTGAAATTGCTTTGCTGTGGTAAAATTGGACTATTTTGGTAAGTCTTTGCCCTCAGTATTAACCTCTGAAGTGTCCTGCATTTGTATTTAATCTGCAGTCATTCCTTGCAGGGGTCTTCACTGTAAAAAGCTGTTAACTGCCAGTGGAATAACATGAAGAGTCAGTGTGTGTGCCTACTTGTACACATTATGTACACCACCCTGCTTCCCTGCATTTTTCCCATACTAAGAATACTTCTCTGGCATTTGGCTGCTCACCTAAGATAAAAGAGAGTTTTATGAAAATAATGTCTTAACAAAACTATGAACTACTCTAAAGCCATTTTCAGTTTCACTCAAGAAGCACTGTTGTGGATCAGTGGAAGCAATGATCCTGGACTTCTAAATTCTAGTTAACCAATAATTTTGCAATCAATAATCAAACAGGTAACCTAGCAAAGTTCTGAATTGTGAGGCAGGCAGGATACTACAGATGAGTAAGCAGCAGAATTATGTGGGAAGGAAGGAGAGAGATGCCAATTTAAAAAAAAAGATAATGAGATTGTCCTGAGGTTGCTGCCTAACTGTTCTAGTGTATGTATGTTCTTATACCCGGTAAAGGCACACAACTGACTGAACGTTTATCAAAAGTTCGAGTATTAACATTTTTGGAAATGAGCGAGGAGGAAAGCTTGTTTTAGATGTGTGTGTGGTGGGGAGCCTTCTTGGATGACAGCTGAGCTAGCCCAGAACTCTTCTCTAAGTATTTTGATCAGTGCCTTTAAAATCTGTGTCCCATTTATAGGTTCCTTCTGAAGATACAGCTTCCCCAAGGACTTCATTCAGTGTTCAAGGTCTCAGACCCTACACAGAGTATGTCTTTTCCATTCGTTGCATGAAGGAAGATGGAGCAGGCTACTGGAGTGACTGGAGTGAGGAAAAAACTGGGATTACCACTGAAGATCGTAAGTAATGTATAAAAGTAGGTCACTGACTTCTAAAGTGTGTGAGTGCTCAGCAATTTGGCAGTGATCAGCTGAAATGGTGTATCCTTGCTTGAGCTTCTCTCCTGTAAGCAACAAAGGTCTCCTGAGTTATTTTCAGCACTGACTGACTTGACCTGTGCATTCCAAGGAGCATAAGAGCAGCTTCCCATTAAACTAGTGTAGAGGTACTCCGTGAAAACTGCCGGAATAGTGACTGGGAAGAAGAGCCTTTTTCACAGAAAAATGTATTCTCAAAGTCTTCTGGAGGAAATCTAGGCTTTCAGCTTGGTCTTTTATTCTGAAGATTATTCTCTATAACAGAAGTTATCCTGTCCAGCAAAGGTTTTCTTAGTAGACCAACTGCTTTAGTTTATGAGCAACTTGATGTTCAGGAGGCTAGTAAAAGTCATAGGTGAACAATCATCAACAGTTAGAGAACAGAAGATTTTAGTCATACAGGATGCGTAGACTTCTTTGCAAACTTAGTAAAGCAATGATATAAAATAACGTGCATATGGTAAATGTAGCCTCTTATGCACTAAAGCATCTAAACAAGACGTTCTGATTTACTTTTAACAAAGTATTCATTTTTATTTCTTTTCCACTTTGATAGCCTGCAATGTTGGCTTTGTTTCTGGCTTATGCTACCCCATAGGGTGCCAGTGTTGTGTACTTAATACTCAGTAGGGAATCCATTCTTACATCCAGTTGCTATAAATACTTTGATAGCTATTTAGCTTCAGTGTAAAGCTGATTGATATTTTTCTGGTTTTTAAATGCACCTTAGCTTATCCTGCTTGCACCTCTATGATCTTCTTTCTGTAATATCCTGTGTGTCCCATATTATCTTCAAAGGCAGGTCTTTTCTGAACAGTCTGTTCACTGGAGCATTTCAGTGTACATCAAGTTAAACCAATACAGGTCCCATTATTAAAGCAGATTGGAAATCCTTCCTTTTTTATCCTGATGGAGTTCAGTTGTCATGTTAGATAAGAAATAAGAGGGATTATTGTAGTTTTTGTTTACAACAAGTGGAATTTGTATCCATGATGGCATTGGTTCAGTTCTGTACAAAATTTACTTTCTCTGGAAGAGATACTGTAATATTTGTCAATACTCCAATCTCTGCTTTTCAGCTCCTAATGATAGTATGACTTCATTTTCTCTGTTTTCCATCTCAGGCTAGGCAATGATGATTTCAGGACGGCCTGCCTATTTACATTGCATTGCTGTTCTGCTGTGGTGACTGGCTTTGCAGAAATACTGCTAATGTTGATTAAGTACCCATGTCTTACTTTAGCCTCAGAACAAAGGTTGAACATCAATGAACATCAGGCTCATCATGTTAGATTCATGATCTCTATCAGGCAAGATGTACACTTGCTTATCTTTCATGTGAATCCACTTGGGTACTCAAATGAGTAAAAGAGCTCCCTTTACCTCAATTCATCGTTCTCTCAAAATGTAAAGCATAAAAGATGAGATGCACACTGTATACTTGCTACTGAGGGGTATTCAAGGTTAAAAGCCAAAACCTCATAATACTAAATGGTCTGAAAGAACTCTGAGAAAAAATAGTCTTACCAGATTAAAGATATAATTCATTTTGTGATCAACTTTCTCTTGGGGCTAAGACCCTCACAAAAGATCGGCCATTTTTTATTGCTTTGTGCAGTGTAGTATCGGTTGGTCCATTTTACTTTGAAATTGAATTTGTTGTGGAACTACAGGTGCCGAAACTTACTGTAGCACTATACGAAAATACTGCAGTTCCATTACCCTTTCAGAATCAAGGAGTCTTACTGCCAGGAGGATTCTTTTCTCCATGTTAATCTTGCACACTTTCCTTTTTTTTAGGTGACATGATATTGAGGAGTAGGAGCAGTGTTGGATACAGACTGTAGCAAGGTTTTCAGGTGTGCAGAGCTGTGCCTCTGGATGCAGGCTGCACACACTGTAGGTGTGATCATGCCTCACTCAGCATTGTCACCTTCAGTCTAATCCTGCAGATGCCCACCATTGTGACTCATACTTCTTTTGATACTGTACACTTAAAGCAGGACTGGTGTCTTCCTCATCTCTTCAGGAAAATTTCCACTTAATATGCCAAGCATTGTTTTCATTGAGAAAGTAAGGAAATACTTCATGATGTGCTTTTTTTTTTTAAAAGAAAGTAAGCATATAATGATAATCGAAGCATGAATTCAAACAGATGAAATAAAATTATTTCTACTGTCAAGCAATGTTTGTTTCCTCAGAACCATCTAAAGGACCACCCATATGGAGGATCATTGATACATCTCACTCACCAGCTTTCTGGATTGTACATCTAATGTGGAAGGTAAAGTGAATTGCAAAAATTGAACAGCCTTGAGAGATGGCTGGGATAGTATAGGGTTTTTTGATAAGAGAAGTGGCTTCAGTATTCTTAAACAGTTAGTTATGAAAAATTAAATGTACAGCTGTAAAGGCCAGCATTTAACTGACACTCATCTGTGACCTAAAATACACAGACTCAGATTCCTGGTTTGTTGTCCTTCTGTGGATTTGGAATGCCACTTGAACTAAGCATAACTTCATGTCATTCCTTCTGCTGTAACCTAAAACGTGGCAACAGTGGACAGTGATACCCCAGCTGCAAAATCCATTAAGCCTTGAGATACTGCAGAGGCCAAGGTTGTTAAAAACAGCATTTGTTAAAAACTGGGCATTTGTGTGCAGTAAGGCTGCTGTGTCCAGCTGGATCACTAGTCCAGCTGAGAAGGGGAATGTAATTATGGTCACTCCCTCACCCCTGCTTTCTTTTGGTCCAAAAATTGTGTCAGATTTGTCATATTAACACAACCAAAGGTGTGAGATCCCTTTTATGTCATTGTGTTGTAAAGTCACATAAAATGGAGGTTTTATCAACAAGTTTTACAGTCCTTACAGAGTAGCTTTTATTAAATCACTAGTTATGATCAAAGAAAAAAAAGAGTATTTAAACCAGAAATAGGCTTTGGAAGTGACTGTTTTGTAGAAATGTGAACAGGTTATTTATGCTTTTCTTAAATGTACAGTTATTTGATCTATGGAACTTGCCTTGTTCTCTTGTTTTTTAATTGGGCCATAAGGATAGCAGTGTTACATCACATTTGTTCAGTATCAGCTTAATCAAGTACGTGTTTCTGACAGGCACTGAAGCCATTTGAAGCCAATGGAGTAATCTTGCAATATGAAGTGACTGTCAGAGATAAATCATCTCTTTCCCGTCCAGTGAAGAAGTACAATGTTACCAGTACCAACTACACCTTGCAGCTGCCGGAAGGGACTTACGAAGTGACTCTGATTGCCCGTAACAGTGTTGGGGCATCTCCTCCATCGCTTTTACTTATCCCAGCAAGTAATTCAAAACGTGAGTGTCTTAGTAATGTCTCTGTCAAGTAAATCTGCGTGACCCTTTTTATAAGATATTTTCAGTGTTGTAAAATAATACCTTTTACATGGGCACATAATTAAGTGTTACTGAATTATGTATATACCGCCATTTGTGTACCAGGGGATGTGTGGATTTATGTGCTTATAGTCATTTGAGGCTGTATATGTTGTTCTGCTGGTTTTTGATTCTTAGGGTTTCTGTGTACTGTATTCCCTGTTATTTCTTTACTTAGTACAGCAGGCATTTTTGTGTCTTTCTTAAAAAAAAAATCAAAGGGTTGGTATGTACGTCTATGTATACCATTCTGCCATTGTTCCTCCTTTAACCCACTCCTTTCTTTGTCCAGTCTCATTCTCCCACATTTTTAGCATCATACCTGGTTGTTTTGTCATCTGCTTCCACTATTTCCTTACTGTTCATGTACTTTATGTTCTTTTCATAGTAAGGACAGAATGGTTTATCCTTATTTCCAGCCTTTTCATAGACAATCCAAACACTGCCAGGATAGGAAACAAATAGGTATATGGATAGATGCAGGTAAACACCAAGGAGGAGCCACTGGTTCTGAAACCCATAGATAAATTAGTTAAGGGTATAATTCAAACGAAGTAGTATTGCAGCCAGGAGGAAGTACTTAGTAAGCATATAATATATATGCATATATAAGCATATAATACCATATATTAGCATGTAATATGTGTTACAGAATAAGCTGAGTTGGAAGGTACACACAGGTATCTCAAAGTCCAACTCCTGGCCCTGCACAGATCAAGGGTCACACTCTGTGCCTGAGAGCATTGTCCAAATGCTTCTTAACTATGGCAGGCTTGGGGCTGTGACCACTTCCCTGGGGAAACCTGTGCCAGTGCTCAGCCACTCTCTGGGTGAAGAACCTTTTCCTGATGTCCAACCCAAACCTCCCCTGGCAAAACTCTGGGCCATTCCCTTGGATCCTGTCAGTGATCACCACAGGGCAGAGATCAGTGTCTGTCCCTCCCAAGGAAGTTGTGACTGCAGTGAGGTCTCCCTTCAATCTCCTCCAGGCTGAACAGACCAAGTGACCTCAGCTGCTCCTCATATGGCTTCCCCTCAAGGGCCTTTTCCATCTCTGTTGCCCTCATTTGGGTGCTCTCTTAAAGTTTAATCACTCCATTATACTGTGGCACCCAAACCTGCCCCAGCACTGGAGGTGAGGCTGCCCCAGCCCAGAGCAGAGGGGACAAGCCCCTCCCTTGTCCCCTGGCCCTGCTGTCCCTGACGCCCCCAGGACACCCTTGGCCCTCCTGGCTGCCAGGGCACTGCTGGCTCATGTTCAACTTGCCATGGACCAGGAGCCCAGGGCCCTTTCCATGGCACTGCTCTCCAGCCTCATTCCCCAGTCTGTCTGTCCATCCATGGCTGCCCCATCCCAGGTGTGGGATTTGGCACCAGCCCTTGTTGAACTTCACAGATTGGTGATTGCCCACCCCTCTGCTTTGTCAGGGTCTCTTTGCAGGGCCTCCCTCCCTTTGAGGGAGTCAGCAGCTCCTCCCAGATTTGCATCACCTGGGAACATGTTTAGTGTCCCTTCCAGTCCTGAGTCCAAGTCTTGTGTGAAGATGTCAAAGAGCACAGGGCTGAGGATGGAGCCCTGTGGACCCCCCAGGTCCCCAGTCTGATGTCACCCATCCACTGTAACCCTTTGTGCTCAACCCATGAGCCAGTTCTCACCCATCCCATGATGTGTTTGTCCAGCTGTGAGCTGGACATTACATATATATATTATCTACTTACATATTACACACTATACATAAAGTGTGAGTACTTGGTAAGGTACTTGAGTGTAACTGTTTGATACACTTGTAAATTCCAAGTCTGGTTTCTCTCTTGAAATGAAACCTTTTTTGGAAGAAGGAAACATGGTGTCTGTGAGAATAGAGAAGTTGAGTCTAACTTCCAGTTTTTAAATTGCCTGTTACTACTTTTGAATCTATGATACAAAGATTCATGTGTAAACCTCCAAGTTTCAGAAAATGGCATTTACATTTACTTCACTTCTGTCAAATTGCTGCCATACCCATAAGCATCAACATTTGCCAGAACAGTTCCTATCCTGAAAACACTGTCAATATTGGTCACTCTTCTCTTTTCTTTCATTACAGCTCCTGTGAAGAATCTTAGAACGTTACCTAAACATGACAAATTGTGGGTAGGGTGGACTGCTCCTAACAGCTATGTTCTTAAATATGTGATTGAATGGTGTCTGGTGTCCAGTAGCTCAGACTGCATCATAGAATGGCAGATCGCACCAGGAGATGTTCAAGGAATCGACTTAAAAGGTATTTAGCTCAATAAATCTACATACAGTTTGTAGGGCATTCTGAAAACCTGCTTAGTATTCTGAAGATGTATTCTCACAATGATTAGACTGTCTTGGTAGAACAGAGGTTTAATGCTGAGATTTTCAATTAGTTTATTGTGAGTGTATGGAAATATTTGTATATCTTTGTCAAATATACAACTGTATTTGGTCTTTCATTTTGAAATTTATATAATGTAACAACAAGGGGTTTATCTCATTTTATTTTTAGTATTGTCATTCTTAGAAACCATTAAAATAGTGAAAAGGCTGAGTTCTTTCAAAATCAAATTCTTTGATTATTCAGACAGTGAAACTTGGTCAGCTTTTTTTTTTTTGAGATTGTGATCAGTGTCTGAAATCAGTAATTTGGGAAATTAATGCTACAGACAAAAGACCTTCTATTTAAAATAAATTAGAAAAAACCCTACTTCTCTGAAGTGCACTTACTAAATTTTACATTTGAGTGTGAACCATTGCATTGTTCCTTTAGTTAACATTTTGGAGCATTATATCCATGAGCTTTAGAAAATACTCAGCTGCATTAGGTACAAGTACATTTAGTTAAACAGCAAAAATTCAGAAGCATGTATCTGAAGTAAATGAGGATTGTGAGCGGTTTGTCTGTGAAACAACACCTTTTTAATTCCTTTTATTAGGTATAAAGCCTTTCAAGTGTTACTTGATAACCGTGTACCCTCTGTATGCTGATGGTCAGGGAAGTGGACTGTCTGTGAAGGCTTATCTTAAGCAAGATCGTAAGTATAAATCATAGCTTTGAAGCACATACACTGACCCTTTTTGACAAAAAATAAAGAAACCTTTGCTTTAATGTGGACTGTGTAATGAAAAACAGTTTAGTAATTGAGGGTCAGGTGACATCCTTGATCTTTTCCCTTCCGTTATTATCCATTCTTCTTTTTTACAGTGTTTGGGAATTAGATAGGTGGCTGACTATGGCTGGCTCTTTGTTTTTCCAACCTTTACCAGATAATCAGACATGAATTTGTTATTTTAGTGATATATTTATTATATATATATTATATTCACAATTTATAACAGTGATATATATGCTGATTTATTTTAAATTTCAAGTGTGAAATCAAGACTTAACTTCATCTGAAGGCTTAATGTGCTGGTTTTCTTTTCATATCTGGCCCTGAATGTTTATTTTTTAAAACATCTTTGAAGTTTTCATGTTGTTTGAAAACAGTGCTTTCCAGATGAGTTAGTCAAACTATTCCATTGAAACTTTTATGCTGTAACAGTTCAATGCTTGTTAATATGCTGCTTCTGTGAATGCAAGGTTGCCAAGCAGAAACTAATTTTCATCTCCCTTTACAGGTCCTTCAAAAGGACCTACTGTTCAGACAAAAAAAGTAGGAAAAGCTGAAGCTGTTTTGACCTGGAACCATCTCACAGTTGAGGAGCAGAATGGATTTATCCGAAATTACACCATACTTTATAAAACTATTGATGGAAATGAAACAGGTACCAGAAAATAGAGAAGTGTTTTGTGGCATTGAAGTGTTTCATCTGTTTCCTTCCTAATATTTCTTCCTGAAAAAATACACAGAATCAGATAGAGCTGACAATCTGTTCTTAGAACATAAAGCTGGTGTCTGAGCCATAGTTCTCCATACAGAACATAAAGTCCCTTGTAAAGAATTCAGAACATTGAGTCTGTATATAGCAGGGTACTGAGTTTAGTTTCTGAAAGCTGATTTGTGAGTATTGTGCTCCCATATTGCCATCTAAATACAGAATGAGATGATGGTATATCAAGATGATGGCAGACCATTCAAGATACGAAAGGAGTTGACTGACTATGATAAAACCTCAAGTAAAGGAAATAGGGAGGAGTTTATTTTAATCCTCCTGGAGCTGTAGATCAATATTATTAGATTAGATCTTGTTTGAAGTACATCGTAGTTTTCAGTCATGTTTATGACCAACAGGTACACTACAGGCAGCTGGCATTATTAAAACTTTAATTTTGAGATTTGCTTAAATTGGAAGGGCCAGATACTTAGGCATACCTGTGTCTTACTATTCCTTGCCTTAATTTTTTTCTAGTCAGTACTAGCAGTTCCTCATCAGCACTACTTACTTGGTTTGCTAGACAGACTTTAAGCCTCAATTATACCACTAATTTGGTTTGTATTGGTGCATTCAAGGGAAAAAAATCTTGCAGGAAATTAAATACAGAAAGACACTAAATTCAGACACCTAAACAGAAATTAATGAATCTCAGCATTTCTTGTACAAGTTTATAGTCTTTGACTGTTGTATTTTCCATCTGCTATGTGTTCTATTAAAACTACCCTTCACATCTCAAGTCTTGATGTTCTTCATGTTGCTGTTTTTGTGCAGATGTAATTTGTTTGTAGAAAACCTGATATAATTTTTTTTTCCTTTAGTTGTGACTGTGGATCCCTCCAAGACCGAGTATACCCTTTCCTCTCTAACCAGTGATACACTGTATACTGTGCGGATGATGGCATCCACTGATAATGGAAGCAGGACCGGTCCTGATTTCACATTTACTACTCAAAAATTTGGTAAGGCAGAGTGGCACAACTGGTAGAAGTACGAATTAATGTTGCAACAATACAGTAGGGCTTTTTGAAAGGTGTGTTAGAAGGGGAAGGTGCTTTTATTTTAAAGCTTGTTACAGTCAACCTGTAATGTTCATAATGCTTGAGTGGCTTGTCTACTGGTCTTTTTCTAAGAGGTGACTTAGTTTGTCTGATTATATAGAGAACAATACATAATCTGCAAACCTAATGAATTACATTTTTTATATTATTAAGCATACTGCTTTGGATGTGGTTTATGTGTACTTCCAGTTACAATGTTTTGCCTTGCCCTTTCATGAGTCATTGGGATTTACCCTTGTCTCTTTTGATGTCCAGTGGCACCTACCCCTAATCAGAGTCTTTGTTTTAATCCTGATAAGGTGTGCTTGTATCTTGATCTGCTGATGTAGGTTCCAGTCAACATATGTCATTCTCAGAGCCCTTCCACATTCTTTCATATCACTATGAAAATTTTCTACAGTTCATTACAGAGACTCATTTTGAATAGTTAAATTGATTGTATGTTCAGCATTAGGGTGCTTCTTACATGTATGGCTAAAAGCAACATTGCTGAATTTAATTGTGAAAGAGACTTAAATTCTTAAATTCAGTGGAGGCTTTTTTTCTGTATGGTGTTGCTCTTCCCTACGCATTCTTCAGGGTCTACTTAAGAACATGTATAAACTGGAGGAAATGCATAACAATAATGCAGACTTTGGTGTTTGTAGGCAGAGGAGATCTATACATACAGAATAAACTGATGGATGAGTAGTGACTGTTTACTTTACTTACTTGACCATAAGACATTTGATGGTGTTATGACAGCCACCAGGGCATTGAAACACCTGGGCAGCAAATAAATTAACAAAGATGTTACTGTCATACCTGCCCAAGCTGCAAAATTATTTGCTCTGTCAGTGTTACAGCTTCTAGATCAACCCATGTTCTCTGTTGATGCAAGGCACTAGATTGTCAGGACAGAGCTTTTCATGTTTTCACCAGAAGGCACTTTTCATAGGGTGAAAAGGTTCTTCTTAATTTGAAGCTCTGAGATTGAGC
>WEIU01001672.1:30698-46020 GCA_013389925.1 Aegithalos caudatus | reverse complement strand
CTTATGCTTTTGTTATAAGGAAATTAAGTGCAAGAGTAAATTTGTAAGATTACCTCTTGAATTTTGGAATATTTAAAACAGATAAAGAATGCAGAATCTTTAATAACATTTCAGTATTCCACAGTTTCTTTCTCCTGACAGTATTTTTCTGTATCTAGGCATTTTTTTTTTTTAATTAAAAGACTTGTTGCAGCTTACTGTAATTACACTTTTCTTCAGACCATTCCTCTTCCTTTTCACCCTACTGCTCAGCACCTTCAAACTCCCTCCTGGGAGGCAAAGGCATAATGCACACTGCTATCATGAGACAGCAGAGACCATCTTTCATTTTTCAGAGGTTGAAGGAGCATTCCTTTTTTGGAACACGTTCCTCTAGGAAAAAATAGCAGTTACTTTACTGGGAGATGAGTTATCTTCTCTGTGCAAGCTTCACAGTGGCTGTAGAAACCACAAGTAAAAGGGAAGGTCTCTGAGTAGTGTGCATCCTTATTAGAACTGTCCAGCAGCCACATGCATTTAATCCATCTTCTCATTTCTGTAATATTGTAGGCCACAGCCTGGCTATGTAGTCTAAACAGTGCTGCACAGGTCTGGATGTTTTCAAAAACATGGTTTGTTTTTTTTAAATTACGGTTTTGTGATACAGTAATACTAACTTTTGATAGCATGTATTATTTGAGGGAGAATGTCAGGTGTTTCCTTAAGTTTCTATGTGGCTTTCTGTAAAGGGAAGGCATTTTCTCCTCAGTTGCTGTTAATTGTGGACCATTCAAGATTTACCTGATGTTAAACAGCAGCAAGAGATTCTGATTTTTAAAGTCTGTGCTAACAAGAGTTTTGGCCNCCCACAGACTGTGAGACAAGGGGGCTATATGCCTCAGTGAGAGAAAAGACTGGCTCTCTCTTTAGGCCTTCATTAGTGCCTGTTCACACCTTCCCCTGTGTTTCCGATAAAGTAAGCTAGGTATTTTTATCTTACTGCAGATAGAAAAACTGAAATTAAGTGAAGAGTAATTTGACAAAATACAATAAGGACTGTTTTTGTGGAAAATCTCCAGTCCAGACCTACTGGAGATTTACTTTTATGCACTACATAAAACCTTACATCTGGATAGCTGAACGAGCCTTTGTGCTACATTGGGTATCATGTCTCTCTTCATAACAGAGTTTCATATGATTGAAAAGGTCAAGTTTTAAATGCCCGCATCAGCCAATAGACGTCCCAGAAGAAACACTTTGATGCGTGGCAGTGTACAAGCCTAAAAAGCCAGCTCTAGTTGCACAGTGCAGCTTTGTGCAAAAGTAAGACTGAAGCTCAGTATTCTGACATGGAAGAATACTTGTGTGATATACTTTCCAATAACTTTCCAATAACTTAATTGACTTAATGGAATTTTGATTTGGCCCAGTGCCTCAATTTTCAGCTTACCAGGCCTGCAAATCATGTTCATCCCTGTTTAAAAACCATAAAAATTAAATAGGACTTGCTATGGTGTACAGGTAGGAAAACATCGAGATCACTTGAATATGAATGCTACTATAGCAATTGATAATTTACCTACATTTAGATATGTGTACACATGAACTATAGAGTAATTTGGCCTAAAAAAAAATGTGCCTTGCAACTTGACGCACAGAAATTCAGTCGCACATTCAAAAGTTTGGAAATCAGATGACAACACAGATCAGGAATTATTTAAAGGCTTTGTACCCTTATCACTGTTTTATTATATAAAACTTCTGTGGTCATATATGCCTTTGTTTAAGTGCACCTTTGCTGTGTACAGCTCAAGTAACAAGCTGTAAGCTTTTACCATTTTTCTGAGTGCTCAAGAGAAAGGAAATATGACCTTCCTCCTGAGAGACTGCAGCTATTAGTGTGCTGTAACCTCCTGCTAATACTGCAGGACATCCTTGAAACTGAAAGCAGCCAAAGCATTGAAGTTATTAATGCTTTTGGAACTAAAACCAAAACCAGTACTATGAATTTGAACAGACTCAAGTTGTTAAAATTCCTTATGTTTTTCTTAATGTCTTTTTCCATGCTCGTACTGTTTTTTTTGAGGAAGCTACATTTCTTGGAAACTTCATCTACCAGTATTTAAACAGAAATTAAATTATATGACAATAAACCCCTTCTCCAGTGATAACCAGACATTTTATGGCACTCTTAAAGATTTTTTTAAATTAATTTTAAATCTAATATAGGCTAGTCAGCTTTCTAATCTGACACTAATACAACTGCATTTCAAAACACTAAATGCTGTTTTGTGAGACTAAAACAAGAGTTTTATTTCTCCTTCAGCAAAATAACCATGTATTTAAGACCATCTGAAACCTTTTGTGCTGTGACCTCTGGTACTGCTGTTCTGCAGAGCACTTGCTAAAAGCCCTTGAAAGGCCTGTGTCAATATCATTTTATCTTCTCTTGTCTGTCAGCTTGCATGGAAGGATGGATAATACATGTAAATGTCCACATGTGTCTTATGCTTTTGTTATAAGGAAATTAAGTGCAAGAGTAAATTTGTAAGATTACCTCTTGAATTTTGGAATATTTAAAACAGATAAAGAATGCAGAATCTTTAATAACATTTCAGTATTCCACAGTTTCTTTCTCCTGACAGTATTTTTCTGTATCTAGGCATTTTTTTTTTTTAATTAAAAGACTTGTTGCAGCTTACTGTAATTACACTTTTCTTCAGACCATTCCTCTTCCTTTTCACCCTANCATTTAATCCATCTTCTCATTTCTGTAATATTGTAGGCCACAGCCTGGCTATGTAGTCTAAACAGTGCTGCACAGGTCTGGATGTTTTCAAAAACATGGTTTGTTTTTTTTAAATTACGGTTTTGTGATACAGTAATACTAACTTTTGATAGCATGTATTATTTGAGGGAGAATGTCAGGTGTTTCCTTAAGTTTCTATGTGGCTTTCTGTAAAGGGAAGGCATTTT
This sequence comes from Aegithalos caudatus, assembly GCA_013389925.1. Classification (NCBI taxonomy): domain Eukaryota; kingdom Metazoa; phylum Chordata; class Aves; order Passeriformes; family Aegithalidae; genus Aegithalos; species Aegithalos caudatus. Next base: position 43,065 of record WEIU01001672.1, on the reverse strand, counting down.
CTCCTCAGTTGCTGTTAATTGTGGACCATTCAAGATTTACCTGATGTTAAACAGCAGCAAGAGATTCTGATTTTTAAAGTCTGTGCTAACAAGAGTTTTGGCCTGTCATTATTGGCATCTTTCTTTGTTTATGGGCCAGTGGTAACAAAGTCAAAGAATTGAGTGGGTCCTAGAGAAAGTTCTGGCTGGCTGGAAGTGAAATGCTCTCTGTTGAGATAGTGCATTTATCTAGGGCTAAAAAAGACTAAGCAGGAGCTCCTGGTGGGTGAACAGCTTGTAGAAGCCACAGTACATATAAATTACAGCTAGTTCACAAACCTATGTGCCAAATATGTTGTGCAGTGTTCAGGGTTTAACAAGATTTTGTACTTCATACTATAAAAATCTAATTGTATCAAACAGTTGCATACAGGTTTTTAAGAGTATCTGCAGTGTAATTATAGCAATCCACTAAGATTTTCAGAGTTTGGCCCTAACATAGTAATTAAAGTTTTCTCCCTCCTCCACACACCGCCCTTTCCCAGTGGCTGTTGGTGCACATAACAAAATAAAGGCATTATTAAAGTTGCATTTCAGTATGGACACTTTCATGTCCGTCTTGATTTCTTAGACTGAATTTTTCAGGTACAGGTGGAAGAATAGTTGTAAGGGGTGTTAATTTGGGGGTGGGTAAGTGAGGCTAGTAGAAATACATTATTTGAAAAACCTCTTAAATGCAGGCTGGTTAATGCTCCTCTCTTTACAAGGGAAGTGAATATATTATCTTTGTAGTTCTATTGTGGTGGTTCTGTTAGACCAGAAGATGACTGGTGTTTTTTTCTGGAGTGTGTTGGCTCACTTTAAGAGCAGATAGTCTGGGAATATCCTCTCCTGATGTAGTGGAAGTCTTGGGATTGTTTCACACGTGCTGCTGTAGAAAAATTAAGCTGCCTGTTACACCTTAACATGGCAGTACAAGCACAGCAGGGGAAAAAATTTTTAAACTTTGGTCTGGACAGTTTATGACAAGTATGTTCTTCTCTGGTACAGAATCCCAGCAAAAACTGGGAAATACCTTGACCCTGGGAGGATGAGGAAGTTTGCATGTTAGGGATGAGTCCCATTCTTGGGCTCCAGAGAAGCCCCATCACCTGGTGAGAGCTTCAGCTTTGTGAATCATGAGCTTTGTCAGGTGATTAAATACATCAATACATATATCAGTCAGTATGCCCAGTATGTGGGGATCACCATGCTGATCTAAATTAAGTAATTGTTTAATTACAGCCAGGTCTCAGATACCCAAGTTCCACATCAGTGTATGCTGCCATGGAATTGACTTTTCAGCGGGATCTGAAATTCCAAAGACTGTCAGGTTGTTAATAGTCTGCCCCACTCTGGGATGTACACATTTTACATTGTCATTTTTATGCATTAAATAGGACTAAATATACTAGTTTACTTTCCCCATTAGACGGTGGTTGTAGTTGAAATTAACTGTAATTTGAATGCATTCCTTTAACTGTGTTAAAAGTTCTCTTGACTGATTGACAGTAAGAGTTCATAAATCCCCATAATCTCTTGTCTGTCTGCAAGGATGGATACATATAACCATTTTAAGTTTCAAGAGATGCTTGTAATGTTTTACAGGTGAAGTTTATGTAAAAATGTTGAGTCTTCTGTCATGAAACAGCTGTTAGGGAATTGCAGCCAACCGGAGTCTTCAGCTTTGCTTTTGATCCAGAAAACTGCAGTAAAGTGGAGATGTAAGTGGAAAAGTGTAGAGGAAGTTGAAATTAAGTATCTTGCATTGGATTCATGAATTTCCATTTCTCTTCCTTTAAAGTGAAAGCATCAGTAAAACAAACAAACAAACAAAAAAGCTAAAAATCATGTATTTGATTTCACTGTTGTTTGCTTTGTAGGACTCGTGCAATCTGAGCCATTCTTGAAAATAAAAGCAGTGCTGACTTAATGCACAAGGATGCATTTCTAAGGCCATAAGATCTGATTAAAAAAAACCCTAAAAATAATAATGAAGGGCCAGATTTCAGTAATTGTCTGCTTCCCAGCCTCTTAATTGTATTGCAGAGAGAGGGTGAGGCAGCAAGTACCTCCCAGAATGCAGCCTTAGCCAGTACTTTTATTTATTTGCAAAGACAACCTGAAGGGGATATATGCAATAATGTCATTGCTACTCTGCAGAAGCACACTTCTGTAACAATAGATGAAAAACACTTATGGCACAACTGTTGACTGATGGCTGGAAAGCTCCACATCCTCCTGCTCAGACTAGAGTGTCAGCTGTTCTCTGGGGATCATGGGCGTGGCAGATGGGAATTCTCTGCAGTGTGAAATTGGTAACACCTATCACTTTTCATCATCAAAGCACATTCGTTAATGGATCCAGTCAACTTGCCGTGTTTTTTTTTAACACACCAGTTTTGTTTACAGTGTCACATATAGCCTGACACTTCGATACAGCCAGGGATTGTCTAGTAACCAATTGCTTTTATTTGGGGATAAGAAGTTACTGGTCACCCAGTTTGCTGTGCCAATGTATGCATCTAGGTGAGCGGAGGTGTGGGACACAGGAACAGATGTACCAACAAGGAAAGTGCCTTGATGCTGGATTGGATGGTTAGTGAATGTAAACATTAAGTTAAATTTTGCTATGTACTTAAACTAAGTATGGCTGATTAAACTAGTGGTAATTTGAATGCCAGCTTTAAAGGGCTTGCGTACTCTAGCCAGAGGTTAAACTTGTAAATTGCTGCATAAGCTGTCTCTGTATGGAAATGTGTTTTAATACCTGTTCACTGTCTTTATTCTTTTGCAAGCTGCATGTGTATTGTCATATAAAATCTGCTTTCTACAATTTATTTTTATGGTCAGTTTTGAATGTCGTCCTCTTTGTTACCTGACTGAGCCTGAATGTTGCATTTCTGTAGTACATCATATGCAGAAAGAAAACAAAACAAAATTCCATACTTAACTTGTGTGCTGGAGTCAGTGTTTTGTAAGGCTGACCAAGTAGTAACCACAGAAGAGTCTGGGCTGCTGCCTCAGATGCAAGAAACAGAGAGCCGTGACCCTGACATTTCCTGGATAAAAGGCTGCCTCATTGCCCGTTTGGCCACATTCAGCAGCAGGTGAATGGTCTTTAGTCCCACCTTTGTAATTGCTCCTGGAAACAGAAACAATGCTCTCTACCCACACTGTCTCATTTCCAAGAAAGGCATCACCGAGCTGCCTCTGTCTGGCACTGCTCTGTCTCACATGGCTTTAGTTCATCTGTCATGGCTGGAGGATCCTCACAGATTTATATCTTGCTACTAAAAAGTACTAACATATCAGTACTGAAAAAGTGTATTTTGGGAGTTGGTTCTTCAAAGGCTGGTCACCCTCACCAAAGGCCTTAATGTGGGCAGCTGGGGAAAGAATGCTCCCCCTTCCTGGCTGAAGTCCTCATTTGAGTGGACAGACTCAGACCCCTGCAAAGCTGAGGGGGTAGTGGGGAGGGGAGGGGGATGTTCCATTATCTGTCACCCGAAATTGCTACTGCCCCAGAAGAGCCATCCCAGGCATGAGTTAATGCTTGGTGGAAGACACAAAGACTCCTTTTCCAAAATCTTGGTTTACTGCACAGTAGTTCACTGACCACTGTTCCATGTAAGGCCCTTCAGGTTTTAGAGGTGGAGCATTTCTGTCCTGCTCCCGTGTGCTCACAGCCTATGAGCATTCGTGCAGTTGAGCTCCACAAGTGCAGGACAAACACCAGCAACAGCTCTATTCCTGGAAGGAAAGGTTCTCCATCCCCATGGCAGGAGCCAGCAGAGTGGAGCACAGGAGCAGGAGCTGTGCCTAGCCGGGCTCTGCCTTGGAAGGGCCTGGGTCTGTGCAGCCAGGGTTGGCACTGGGCAGCAGCACAGCAGCTCTGAGGTCCACAGAGGCCCTGCCCAGCCTGTGGCTGCAGTGCAGCTGGGGCTCTCTGCTTTGTTCTCACCACTGATGATCACAGTAACATTGAACTCTCTGCAAAACCATCTTACATGTATTTTCCAGTCATTTATGCTATTCATGGCAGCGTGATCCAGTGCCTTTCTGACTTCCCAGCAGACTCCATTCACACAAAATAACTAGCAGAGCCAAAATAGTCCTCCCACTCCCTACAAAATAACTAGGAAATTCCTGGATCAGCCAGGGAGGCTGAGCACTGGTGCCCCAACCGGGAGATGTAGTATGATTTTCCCGGTGAGTAATCTGACTCTAGTCTCGCCTGGAAATGGGAGCGTATTGTGTGCTCTGTGTACTAGGCGTCGCCCTGGCTTCCTTTTGTGATGACTCCTGAGTCACACAGCCAGCCTGGGCCCCGGGCTGGGTCAGGGCCCAGCAACAGGTTTCAGTGAGAGGACAGCTCTGCAGGAGGCACACAGCTCCAGCAGCTCTCAGCTGGTGCTCTGCTGTTGGCACAGCCTGTCGCCCGAGTGCAGTGTCATGCAGCAGGTCCTGGGCGCCAGAATCCCAAAGGAAGCTCCTCTGAGAATGTAGGGCTGGTAGTGCCTGGGACGCTCATATCTAGGATGCAGCTGAGCAGACCTGTGCTGGGACCAGCGAGGGAGCGCAGTGGTGCTGGGGCAGTGGGGCAGCACCTGGGGAGCCAGCGCTGCTGGCACGGCACAGCACAGCACAGCACAGCCCCACTGCAGCCAGCGCTGCTGGCACGGCACGGCACGGCACAGCCTCACTGCAGCCTCTGACAGCAGCGGGGACGAGCAGATCCCCGGAACCCACGGCCCGTTCAGCCACCAGGACCGAGCCTGGAGAGGGAGGCACATCTTGCTTGTCACAGCCGGCATGCTGACTGCTCCTGCACTAACTCATGAAAGTTTTTAACCATTTATTTTCTGGCAGTCTATCAAGTGCCCTTGGTTTCTCTTCATCCTCTCCCTTCGTGAGCAAAAGCCCCGACCCTTGTTAAGGTTTTTCCAGTACCCGCAATCCTGAGTCATAAATCCAGGTCATGGGTTCAACCTGCCTGGTGCCAAGCAGGTCAGTATTCCAGAGCCCACTTGGCTCCAGATGGAGCCTCACAATAGCCGGTCCATATCAAAAGGCTCCAATTACCGGTTCCTTGTCCCCACGGGCTGATGGATGTGCTGGGGTTTGCTGACAGGAAGCCTGTTCTCATGCACTGCTGCAGCCTGAATCACTGCCCTGCTCTGCCCAGATAAGTCATCACTACTGACCCCAGTGCTTTGGGAAAAAACACAAGGCTCCTGAAGACCACTTCTGGACAAAACCTGTGGCAGCACAACTCTTCCTGCTTCAGCAGATGCAGCTTTTTCCCGTTTTGAGGAGAAGCGTCACTGGCAGAAGAACACGCATGGCTGAACCCGCTCCAAAGACCCACGGGGAACCCCCACCATGCACAGTGCCTCTCCCACCACCACTCAGGGCTTGGTTGTGGACCAGGCAAGGGTGCTGTTTTGGTACTAAGGCAACTTTCCTAAATGGAGTTACAGTAATAAACTTTAGAACATACTCTGTCCTTTATCATGCATTACACAAAACTTGCCATGTTCAGCCAGACACCTGAAGAGTGTCCCTCCTTCCCTCCCCACCTTCCCTCGGACACAAGAGCTTGCCAAATAGCCCCAGGCAATAGCACAGTCTCCAGAGCCTGCTCAGGGCACAGCTCTTTTAGCATTATCCCCATTATGCTCCATTTGCTGCACGTGTTTTTTACTCCTCTGTCTGCTGGATATCTTCCTTAAGTGAAACTATTAACATTTTTTCATGTGTCAGAAAGCCTCTCCATTTTACATATTTATATAAATTAATGCCGGTTAGATGGATAATGCATAGATACACATCTGTAAATGGAAGCAAATTGAATCATTTTGTGAGCTTTAAGAATAAGGCATCTTGTATTAGCCTTTAAAATTAGGTTGACTGTAATGAAGGAAAGAGGTCAGACTCTGTGAGAGTGCAGCATGTAGAGTAACTCTAATTAAAATGTCAGCATAGAAACACCAAAAATAAACACTGACAGAGTATAAATTCCTTTAAAGGCAGAGAAACTCAGACTTGGCCACAAAAACTCGAGTAAACAGAGAGATACCTCGCACAACCATGTGGATCTAGAGAGAAACTCTAGTTAGGCCTATGAAAGAAAAAATCAATCCTTAAAAATTAAACCTCAGTCATGGGAATAGAACAGCCACAAGGTGAAGACAATGCATCCAAGAATTTATCTGAGGACATGGCAACAATAAAACCCCAAGTCACCACAAAATGAGCAGGGGCACGTGAGCAAACACACAGCTGTGTTCTCCTTAGACACAGCACTGCCTGAGAAAGGAGCTACCTTGCTCCTACTTTAGATCAGGAACCTGGTCCATGTCTACAAACTAGCAGACTACTAATAAATCCAAGGCTTGGGTAATTTCACAGCAATTTGTTTGGTAGTTTTACATCAAGACAATGGGGCTGGGGAAGTGGGAATGTGCACAGGAAAGGTAAAAAGGGATGGGAGCAAAGGATGGGGTCAACCCCTATTCCAGCTCAGGCATCTCCTCTCCCTCTCATCATAGTGTGTCAGGAGATGTCATGCACAGATTATTTCCAGGACTGTCCTTTACTTAAAAAATACGGTACTTAAAAACAGGGAACCAGCCCTGTGTGCTGGAAGAAAGGCGAAAAATAGCAAAATCTAAACTCCTGTGTGTTCCTTTTCACCCAAAATGATTCAACACTCCCCTGCTTCCCTGCAGATCAGTGTTGGGTAACCCTGTCTGGCCCAAAACTTGTAGAAGCCTTTCATCAGAAGAGTAAAAACAATTAAGCTCTCCAGAAAATAAAAGCAAAATAAAAGCAAAAGAAGAGGAATGCAGTCCCTAAAGACAAGCAACAGTCCAAGCCTCTTTGTGAGCCAAGCTATAAAACAAAAACAAAAACAAACCAAGAAAACAACTGCTAGAGAAGAAAGCAAAGGCATGGAGCATGTTTGAAAGAGGTGTAAGGTCATGGGAGAGAGCAGGCAGCAAAGGCAGCAAGCCATGAACACAGCTGGTTATGAGCATTTCTAGGCAGCATGCTAGTGGCAAAAAAGCTTTACTTTCAAAGCAAAGACAGCATCCCCCACAGGTCAAACCTTTTTTGTGTTCAGAGGATTTAGAAACACATTTTGCAAATAAAAATATCTGTAGCTCATAAACTATTGATGCTGGTATAAATTCCTACACTAAAAGGGGAAAAAAAATCATAACCAAACAAGAAAAAGAAACAAAAACTAAAATCCCTCCCAGCTCAAACTAACTGTTTAAGACAGTAACAGAAATAAAAACAGACTACATGTCGAGACTTAGCAGACATTGGTTATGAGAAGATTCACTGCAGAATCGTGCTGGGCTCATTTGGTATAAAAAATAAATTTCTTACATTAGGACATAATTTGCCACAGTAACATTTTAGAAAGTCTTTTATGTTCCTTTACTTCAGAATAAAGTGCTCAGTTTACATCAGTGACGGTTTAAGTGGGCATCCAGAGCATTGACTGTGATTATAATCCTATGTTCATTGTCTCTGACATCCCTAGATACTCTTGCATAATCTTTCTGTGATTATGAAAAATGTTACTTCTTTGTTAATTTCCATAGACATACAGTTGCTCATGTAGTGGTGAAAATTCTGCAGAAGTTAGCCTTGGCTAGGTTACTACTGCATTGTGAGCATAGCAATGACAACCCAGGAAATAGAAACAAAGCTGCTTTTCCAAGAAATAAGTACTCAGAAACTTCAGTTATATCAGGTCATACACTGAAAATGAAACAGTACCAGTTGGCTCAGCAGACTTGCTACTCAATCAGCATGGGGTTAAGCAGTGCCTGGAAATCAAGACAGCCTAAGAGGCTGAGAAAGATATTGGTAGAGACATCCAAACTCAAAAGTCTTGACCTCACTACGCAATAGAAATAGTCAATGTTAAAGCAGCACTTTTAAAATACAAACCACTGTATTATAGCTAGCATAGTCTCTTTGACAGCTTGAATTGGGAAACAAGCCCACTGCAGCCTCAGATGTTGTGTTCTGTTACTGAGCACCCACTGGGCACTTTCCCAGAACCCTCGTTCCCCAGCAAATGAGTTGTGGGCTAACCCTCCACCTTCCTCCATGCTCCCAAAGCTCACTTGAATAACCTGAGTAATTCAGGACCCTGGGAAGGGATATCCTTAATCTGTAGTTGGGGCATCTCGGGACAGCCTGCACCTTGCAGTATTAACCTCTCAGGTAAAGTTAGATACATGCCTGGTTTGGAACTGTGCCCCTTTCTGTCTGGTGAGAGCATCTCCTACACTTGTCTCTTTTAAAAGCTGAGAGGAGGTACAGCACAGGAGTGGTGTTACACCCCATCCCCACTCAGCGAGTCTTTGAAAGGGCTGCAGTATTTCAGCACCCTCAGAAGACAACAAACTTCTCAGGAGGCTGAATAGCAAACTTTTATTTGCAAACTTTAGAGAATAAAGTACTTGGCAAATTTTAAAGCTACATCCAATTAAAGTAAAGAACTTCACAAAGCACTCACTTATCAAATTCCAATTTTAAGGAACATGGGTTTTGAGAAAAGGAATTTGTGGGGGGCAGTGGCTTGGTAGCCACTTTGGGGCTGAGCCAGAGGCTCCAGTGGGTGAAGCAGTGGCTGCACCACCTACCCAGAACTTGCCCTGTTCCCTGCTCTGAACAAAAACTTCAGTTGCTTTGAGCCATTAATCTTTTCTACAGTCTACTACAAAAGGCAGCACTAAATATCACGGTGTTTCCTTTTCAAGTATCCTGTTAGGATATTGACAGGATAAATCTACAGCATAAGTATGCAAATCTGTTTCTATTCATGTTTTGATATTCTTGAAAATTGATATATTTTAAAAATCTCAATTCACAGACGAATGTGTTAGTCAAACATCTGTTCCCATTTATTGATTGTGACACTTCATATTCATGTTCTGAGTTCAAGAGACCTAGATAAAACAGTAGTTCTTAATTAAATAGTGAGGCAGCAGTAAAATGACTATTTATTCCTGAGAAAAAGGGCAAACAAAATAATTATTAGAAAGCCCAGTGAAAGTGCAGGAAAATTAGTCCAAGTTCACTAGAATAATTACATTTTTGTCAAATACTGAGAAAAAAAAATTCTTCAAAGTCGAAGAAAGAAAGACAACAGATGAAACTGACTATATTTTGCTCAGAGCCTTCTTCATAAATTCTCAGACTGCAAAACACTGCATGTACACAAGAAGGGTACACATAGTATTTTGGAATAAATACGTCTAATAAACAGTATGACTAAGAACAGGTCATGCTACAAAAACAGTGCTTAATGATCTTTTGTAAGACCACTATATATTTTACTTTTGTTGTGCCAGGAGAGAGAAGAGGCTGCAATTAACAACTACTTGCAATAAACTCATATTCTTATGGGCTCAAGACTCACCTGCAGTGAGAATATGCCTTGCTTCCTGTTATCAATGTCAGACATTAACAGAGAGCAAAGCAACTTAGACATTAGCCTAAATTAGTATCCATTTCATCTGTTTTGAAGCATCTTTCATATACCCTTAAATAATTTATGTTATATAAGCTCTATGTGTTATTTTTGAGTGACCTTTACCAGGATATCATATCTCACTGTTTCAGAATAGCTACTAGCAAAAGATAATGCTATTGACTAAGCATTCACAAATTACCTCTTACAATCCTAAGGAGCATGATTTTTTTTTATTCAAATCAGTGTTTTGTGTGACCACTGAGATTTAGAACTGCACTGCTTGCTACACAAACTACTTCCCAAACACTGTGCTATTGAATCTTTGGTATTCTGTATTTTGGCATCTAGATGAGCAAAGCTAAAATCTTACAACCCAATACATAAAACTCCTGTTATAATAAAGGTATCTTACTATAATACTTCAAGGGAGCATTCAAAATTAAAATTTGTTATTTCTTTGAGGTAGAACTTCAGTTGACTCTTTATCTTTTCTTGTAATAGTTCTAATCCCTGACGTAAGTCCAAAGAATTTGGTACCATTCCACTGCAAAAAAACACCAGACCAAACCTCACTGTCATGACCACATCACAATGTGGTCACCACAGCTCATCTGAGGCTGTACAGAGTGTAGTCTCTGACATTTGTTCTGCCCAGCCTTACAGTGTCATTTTAAAATGTATGATACCTAGCCCTGAATTACTACCCTAGGGTTGTTGTGTCTGCACAGACCTACTCAACTTATCCATGAGAGTTGCCTTGCCTAGCACTGCTGCAATCAAAGGCACCAAAGTTATTATCTTACTATTGATCTTCACAATTACCAGTGTTATGGGAGCAATGGGTGATACTCCTACCCTCTGTAGCTCTGGACTCAAGCCTCCATGTGTCTAAAGCTTCCTGAGCATCCAGACTGTCCAAGTTTTTGCCCTGAGCCAGTCACCTCCTCACACAGGAAACTAAGAAACAAGGAACATCAATCTAAAAGCAACAGATACAGCACAAACACAGGCTAGGGTTTCTGGTGAAGGGCCAGGACCTTGTGTGCTCTTATGCTTGACTCCATGCACAATGCAAAACAGAGGATCCCAGCAGTGAAGCAGCCTGTAATGCCATCTGTGCTGGTGAATGACACTATGCAGCAATGTAAATCACATAAACAACTTCCTTCTCTGTGGGTAACCAGACTAATTAACCTGTGTCTGGGCTCAGGCACATGCACACATGAATATGCTCAGGTGTGCACAAGCACTTCAGCAGGCAGTTGTCAAAGGAATCAGTGTAGTTACATAGATGCACATATGCATATGGTAGATGTGTATATCTGCATAAGTGCATCACTTCTGAGGAAGCTACATCACCAGTGACAAGGCTCAACTCCTCTCCTTTTTATAAAAGTCTGCATCAGGAGGTGTTCTGCTTCTGCAAACAGTAGAGAAAGGAAGTGAGTACATTTCAACTTTCCTTAACTGTGCATGTGCAACATGCACATGTTTCTTCTCATATCTTCACATATTTTCTTCTCACAGCAGGGATGCATATATGGCAGCTGAAAAGCTCCTCATGTAAGGTCTAACAACCATTAGGGAGACAAGAAAGAAGTTGGAGGGGAGATCAAATACTAATACAAGTAATGGATAACTAGCTGAAAACAAACCCTGAACAAGCAAGAAAATAGTGTGTTGACTAGGTTATAAAAGCACAGAGGTCATTCTAATGTAACCTTTGTTTAATCTTTGTGTTTAGGAATGGTATGCATGTGTGCACCTGCAAAAATTCTGATCAGATCTCATTAAGTTCTCAGCTTTCTGCCCTGGGGAAGAATACAACATCAATAAAGTGGATTATGTTTTGAATGAGCCCTATATAATCACAGACTTCCTTAGGTTGGAAGGTCCCTGTAAGATCACAGAGTCCAACTATTAACCCAGCACTGCCAAGTTCACCACTTACTATGTCCCCAAGAGCCACATCCACACGTTTTTATTATTTTCTTTTAAATACCCCCAGGTTGGTGACTTCAGCACTTCCCTGGGCAGCCTGTCCCAGTACTCGACAAACCTTTTGGTGGAGAAATCTTTCCTAATATTCAATCTAAACCCTCCCTGTCACAACTTGAGGCCATTTCCTCTTATCCTACCAGTCATTACTTGGGAGAAGAGGCCAAATCCCACCTGACCATGACCTCCTTCCAGGCAATTTTAGAGAGTGACAAGGTCACGCCTGAGCCTCCTTTTCTCCAGGATAAACACCCCCAGCTCCCTCAGCTGCTCCTCACAGGACTGGTGCTCCAGACCCTTCCCCAGCTCCGTTCCCTTCTCTGGACTCACTCCAGCACCTCAGTGCCTTTCTTGCACTGGGGGCCCAGAACTGGACACAGCACTCGAGCTGTGGCCTCCCCAGTGCCCAGCACAGGGGGACAATCCCTGCCCTGCTCCTGCTGCCCACACCATTGCTGATCCAGGCCAGGATGCCCTTGGCCTTCTTGGCCACCTGGGCACAGCCTGGCTCATGTCCAGCTGCTGTCACCAGCACCCCCAGCTCCTTTTCCATGGGACAGCTTTCCTGCCACTCTGTCCCAAGACGGTAGTGCTGCCTCAGACAGCATGCCCAGAGAAGCTGACTTTAGTCATGGGGTGGATTTTGGTGGTGCATCCCACACTCCCTCACCATAATCTGAGAAATGCTCATTAGTCCTTGGCCTTGACAAACAGCCCCTGGGCTGAGCTCCTCTTGCTTTTTTCAGACCACTGTCTGCTCCCAGGAATTAGTGCTGTCTAATAAGTACTGTTTCATTAACAAACTGACTTGGAAACATATTTTTCTTGCCTGAATAACAACCCAAG
>WEIU01001670.1:4477-21022 GCA_013389925.1 Aegithalos caudatus | reverse complement strand
GCGGTGACAAGATGGTTTGTGGGAATGACGAAGCAGGGAAACAGAACCACAGAGAGGAAAAAACGAGGGTGGGAATAGAAGGGCCGAGCGGACCCTCCAAGCAAGCACCCTCTCCCTCCAAGACAGCTAAAGAAAATGGCCCCGTTGTGTCGCCGTTTGTTGCCTTTATATGCTAAGTCTCCTCCCACAGCACGACTTCCCATGCATTTTTGTTCCACCGGCCAGTGGCGGGAATCAATCACACTCCGATCCTGGAGGCTTTCTTTGTCCTGACTGGCTGACACGAGAAGTCTCCCTGGGGACAGGGCTGCATGCAAATGTACTACCATTATAAGAATATAACATATGGTGAGGCATAAATGAAAATCAGATTGGTCCCTCTCACACTGAAACAGGCTCCCCAGGGAATGGTCAAGCACCAAACCTGATGGAGTTCAAGAAGTGTTTGGACAATGCCTTTAGGCACTTGGTGGAATTCTTGGGCTGCTCTGTACAGGGCCAGGAGTTGGACTTGATGATCCTGGTGGGTCTCTTCCAACTCTGGATATTGAGGGATTTTATGATATCTAGTACTTTGTATAAACTCCACTGTAGGGTCATATTTACAGGAAGATGGACATGTACTGAATGAACCAGCCTAAATCTACTGGAACTAAAGAACGAGGTCATCATTGTGAATAAGAGAGCTGATGTTGCAAGATGAAAGAAGCAGAAAAGTTGACAGACATAGAGGTGTCAACCCGAGTAAAATGATGCTTACAGTATCAACCAATTAGCTTAAGAAGAACAGGCGTGCTTGCCTTGTGGACAAGATACAGCCACCAATCAAGAGATGTGTGGACAAAGCAGAGCTACCAATCAAATAATGCATCACTGTGTAGGCCAAGATAAGAAGTAAATATAAACAATGTTTAGAAGCACAGTAAACAGCTTTTTCTAGATTCACATTGAATCGTTCAGAGTCTTTTGTCTTCTCACTCCACCAGCGCAGTCAGGCGGAGTTTGAACTCCCATTCCTGGGTGACATAACACGGAGTATCAGATAGGAGAATGGAAATAGTCACTTCATGGGGTTAAAAAAAAAAAATTTGAAATTAGTCCCAGAGCTGGACTTTCCATGGATGTACATGCCCATTCAGATACATCTCACCTGTGGGTTGTCTGCTGCGTTTGCTCAGTTTTTGGATTCTCCCAGATGTGAACCCAGGCTACCTAATACTGAGTGTCCAAAACTCATTTGGATGATGGGGTACAAAACTCTAAATTTGAATGAGCCTGTGTCCAGCCTCTGCTTCCTTCTCAGAAACAGGATTTACACTTTTAATACTGTAACACAAATTCTAGGCCTTCAGCAACCTGGGGGTGCCTAAACAACACTGCAGTCTGTCACTGTATTGAGATGCATGTTTTCAAAGGCCAGAGAGCTTTTGAGAGATTAATACAGCTGCAACCAATTTTACATACAGAGGTTTGGGACTTTGCTTTACATATTCAGTAAAACACAGAGCAAATGGAAACCAAAGATACCTACCAGCAGAGATTCATAGATCTCAAAGGAGAGTCGATCATAGCCCTCTGCAAGCATGGCCTGCTGTTTAACACAGGCCATAGGATTTCACCTACTGTGGGCAGAGGGAATTATTCTTTCTTTCTCCCTAACTGAACACTATCAAGCCCAATAGTTTGCTGGTGGCTGAACTATAGCTTATCATTAAGTAAGACATGCAGTTTTGGTGTAAATGTGCCATTATGAATTTACCACTTTCTTTGCCAAGCTTACAAAGTGCTTAAACACCTTGACTGAATTAATTCTTTTCCATTTGAGTTTATTTGACCTAGTCTTCCTGCTATTCAATTTTATTATGCTTTAGTGCACTAGACTGAATACTCCTTAATATAATTTCCTTGGTTAAGACTGTTAAACTATCACCCACCGGATACCAGGGACCAAAATGGGTGCTTTCAGTGTAAAAATCTGCTATATCAAGAGTCTGAGGTAGTTCAAAGGTTCTGCTCCAAGGCAGGATAAATTAAAGCGGAACTGCCACAGAGATACCCTGTCCCACTTGCACCACCCCTGAGCTTGCTGAGTAAATCATTTCAGTGAGTTCAGCCATAAGAAATCCAATACTATAAAAGTGATGGATCAGGATTTTGTTGGCTTGCTCCCTGAACTCTGTAGGTGCAGGCCTTACCCAGCGCTGGGACAGGGAAAGGCAGCTCTGACAGATGGAGTTATGTTGCGAGGAATTCGCAGTTTTGGGGAACCTTGGTAGATTTGCATCGTCTGTGCAGAATGGTCACAAAACACGAAGGTAATCAGGTTAAAGCTGATCTCAGGATTTGAAAACACAATCCTGAACTGAACATATGGCTTCCAAAAAAGCAAATCAAATTAAACTAAACAAACCCAAGCCTCCTTGCTTCAACTAGTCATTCCTGAATTGATCTTCACTGTTGGTCACAGCATTCACCACCATGTGTGGACTTCTGGTAACAAAAGAACATGGGAGGAGTGACAATTTATAAATAGAGTTTGAAAACCAAGATGGATGGTCAATCCCAGAATGCATCTCTCAGACACTATATCCTGAATAAACATCAAAAAGAGCTGCCGTGTCTGAAGTGAAATAATGCAAGGCAGATTAATGAACTGACCTGAATAAAGGCAATCCATTTTTCATATTATTTTAAAATATTATCTTTTCCCCCTTTCTAAATAAGCAACTGGAATGTTAAATCAGTTAAGTGCATCAATTTGATAAAAAACTATGCAAATCTTTAAATATATAAAGGCACCATCCATAACATTGACAGTTCAGATAAAAGGCTTAGTTTTACTTGGAAATAAAAGTTCCCAGTATGGAATGTAGATGCAAACATTTGTTTTATTTCTTTTTTTAAGTACTTTGTATTTTGTACTCTGACAGTTACAAATTGCATGGGTAATTTATTGAAATTTTCTCTCGCCACAAACACAGTCTTCCATGAAAAGGCTTGCTAATATTGTTGGAGGCTGGATAGAAATGGAGAACTTGAGGGACAGTGGGAAGAAGATAATAAACACAGAAAAATGACACAGATTAAAGTAAAACAAATAGCAGGCAGCAGTTCAAATTACAAAATGCTGGGGGTATTAAAAAGAGATCAATCATATGTCCCAGGAAAATGCATGCACTACACAGCATTCCTGTGCTTCTTTCCTAACTTGGAGGTCACTATCCATCTTTTATTCCCTTTGAAAGGGAACTGGCTATTACTGATGTACCCAGCTCAAACCCTTGCCTATCAAGAAAGAAAAGAGCACAGCAAAAAAAGAATGGAGATACATACCGTCCTTCAGTTCCCTTCTCTAAAGGAAACTTCCCCTTCTCCTTCTCTTGCCCTCCCATTCCTCTGCCCCTTCCCCTCCCATCTGCTGTACCAGCACGGCAGAGTCTAACAGTGACGTTGAACAAGACAAAAACATAAAAATGATGCAATAAATAAGGTTTTGCTGTTTGATTTAGCAGAAACAATTTTGCAGACCTAGTTTAAACAGCAGCTGTATCAACAGGGCTGAAAGGATGGCAGGAAACTTCATGTGCTGCAGAAAAAAATGTAGGATATAACTACTCCCAGGGGAGCCATTCAGGCAAATGGTTTGTTGTGTCCATTCTGCCTGGGGAGAGCAAATTTTAGGAGAGATTCAGCTCAATGAGATTGCATGGCAATCCTACTTGGCAAAAAACCTTGCTCAGTGCCAAAGTGTTTTGTGGAGCGGTTTTATTTCCCTGAGTTAATGTACATAAGTGGTCTTTTAAAACTAATGTCTCTGATCTAATTTTGACTCCACAGAATCTAAATGAGGATGAGAAGAAATTATACAGGCAATGTGGAAATCTGAAGAGTCACCTAAAGACCCAAGACAAAGTGCTATGAAAATTACTGTGAATTAGATAAATGCTCAATTTGTTACTGGAAACTGTTTTGTGCCTCCCCAAACAACAAAGTAGAAGGCAGACTAGAAATCCTACCCTCTGAAGTCTACTGTAAAAGACAGCACAAACCTCACTTTTACAGGGTCTTCTGTAAAGTAAATATGGAGCCCCGAGCACTTCACATGTCTACAATCGAGCCAGCATCATCAGGTGCCTGTGATGTATGAGAAGATTAATGTATTTCTTGATACTTAGGTGTCAGAAATCATGTAAAAGGTCCAGTTTAAAAAGACGGTGCTGTCATATCCTCTACAGAACTTCTTCTTTTTTTTTTTTTTTTAAGAAACCAGTTTCTTGAAAACCTCCTCTCCCTGCCTTTTGGGTATATTTTGTTTCGAACTTTCTCCTTTAAAGAGCATAAAGATCCATACAAAAGCCAGTGCGCTGAGGTCTAAAATATTTCATTAGCTTTTTCTGGGGCATTACAGAATAGTTATTACTTAGAAACATAGAATCATTAAGGTTGGAAAGACCTCTAAGACCATCAAATCCAACCATTAACCCACCACTGGCAGGTTCACCTCCCCAGGTGCCACATCTAAACAAATTTTGAACATTTCCCAAGACAGAGATTCCACCACTGCCCCTGGGCAGCCTGTTTCAGTGCCTGACCACCTTTTTGGAGAAGAATTTTTCCCTAATCTACAATTTAAACCTTCCCTGTCTCAGCTTCATTTCTTTAGAGCTGACTCTCTGCTTCTAAGACAAGACTAGGATTCAACACACATTTTCATCATTCTGCCAGAAAAAAGCTGAACATCAGGAAGGTGGCTTGATAAACTAGCAGTCTTTATCTCACAGCCTACAGTTTTGAAAGTCAGTAATGCAGACAGATGGTGGCAAAACGAGCCAAATTCCATGGGAAACTCAGAACTGACATTGTTTTCACATCACTGTTAAGTTGCATCAGAAAACAGAAGCAGTAAAACAGCTAAATATGCACAAAGCATTTGCTCAGTCTGCAAACAGCTCAAAGATTATAGAGGGTAACTCCATGGACCAAACAAACTTTCCAGGCAGATTTGGCAATATCCTACAGCAACAGGTGCCTTATGCAGCAAAACTTTTGGGTATTTAAACTTATTTTATTAGAAAGAGATACTACCTCTGGGTGGGATGTAGCTCATTTTAAGCTGTCATCGGAGGTGGGAAGGGCCCAGTCCTTGTGCCCAGCTTTCCACCTCCTCTTGGATGGAGGACAGGTCTGTTCTCCAGCAGCAGCTCAGAGCAGCCTTCAGACTGCCTCTAAAATGGAGGAAACGTTAAAATGCCTCAAAATGGGCATGAAATTTGTGCTTTAGATACATGCTTCTATCAGAAAGGCGGGACCTATATCCTGTCTGTACAAGGAGGGTTTCAGCTCAGTGCTGGGTCAGTGGTTGGACTCAACGATTTTAGAGGCCTTTTCCAACTTCAGCGATTCAACAATGGAGATTCAACAGTGGGGATTCAATAATGGGGATTCAATAATGTGTGTGGAGCACACACATCCCTGGAACTCCCCAGGCATTTCTCTCCTCCCAGGTTGCACACTGGGCTCTCATGGAAGGAAGCAAATGCTGCAGCTGAGCACCTGCTGAAGCAGCAGCATCAGCAGCAGCAGGGGCATTAGGGAGCCTGGGCAAGGAACAGCCTTCATCAGGAGATTTCCATCAAATCTTACTGAGTGCCTGCACTGAGCCACATGCTGTGCATTTATTTTAAGCATTTTCACCCCCATTCCTTGCTGCACCAAAATCCTTCATTCAATTATTCTTTTCTTTTGTCTTTCCTCCCTCCCAAGCCTGCTGTTTCCCCTGTCAAAGCCTCATCTTGTCTTCAAATCCCTGATCCAGTTTGTTCCTGAAGCACACCTGGGTCCCATGTGCCGGGCAGGCAATTCTTGCGACACTCAGATATTCCACTAAATTGCTTCAATTAGCTTCCATTCTACACTTGGGTATGGCATTAATGTGACATCTGTGCAGCTCAGAAAATGTCTGCTTCATTGTGGAGCTTTTCCATCACTTCTAGGAGAGAAAGATTACTGTGCCCTTAACTGTATCACTGCCTTAGCCAGGGATCATCCTCTGCCTCCTTGTCTTACCTACAGACACTCGAGATTCCCCGAAGATGTTGCAACTTGGGAAAAATGGGTTCTCTGCGAGTGAGGTAAAATCTCAGACCATCAAGGCTGTAGGAAGAGTAATACATTGGAAAGCTTGAAGCCTGAATCACAGAGCT
Organism: Aegithalos caudatus; assembly: GCA_013389925.1. Lineage (NCBI taxonomy): Eukaryota > Metazoa > Chordata > Aves > Passeriformes > Aegithalidae > Aegithalos > Aegithalos caudatus. Next base: position 14,819 of record WEIU01001670.1, on the reverse strand, counting down.
GCACAAGGCTGTTACAGCTGCTGTGCCATGACTGAACTTTGTGTAATCCCAGCCAAGAGCAGCTCTTTGCCCCTTTTGAGCTGTGTGTAAAGCTGAGGAGCTCCTCAGTCTGCAGAGCAGGACTTTTGAACCTTCATCAGACTCTGAGTGCTCAAGTTGCTTGCAAAAAAATGTAGCCAAGGATTATCTTGCAGGGGATAGGTCCAGACTTTATCATGGGTATTTTCCATTTGAACCCATGAAAGTGCTTCCCAAATTTGCCCCATGGACTTCAACAGGAGACTGGACAGTGGGAGGGGCATACTCAGAATGTGAAAGTACAGATAATGTGGATTGTTTTAAATATAATATAATGTGGATTGTTTTAAATATAATAATAGCAATAAAGTGTCTAAAAAGTAGTTTGTTCAGTAGAGGTGATGAGAAGTGAGGGCTAATGCTTTCTAACAAAGCTGATGGTTTTGCCCCTGCATCCAAGGTGATAAAAGAGCATTTTTCAATAAGACACCATGTTGGGTTCAGAGTTGTTTGGGTTTTTTTTAATGTCAAATCCAAGCTCCTAATATCCCTTATTCTGGGAATTGGTGGAGAAGAAATTAGCTACTATAATTTTATTTGACAGACATCAAAGCTAAGGAGAACATTTTCAGTGCTGGAAGGTTTATGTTATCACTTTTCATCCATCTTAGCTTCTCACAGTATAACTGCTGAAGCTGCCGTCTGGTTTCAGCTATATCTGGTGGACTGGGGATGTCACAAAGAGATTTTATGGATGTGTGTTTCATGGAAATTAATATTTAATCAAGAAAGGAGAGCATATTAATTTATTTTCTGATTAAAACAGTTGCAGTATGAGAGCAAGAATCATTTAAAAGAGAAGGCATCCCAGAAATTTTTATAATCCCCCTACTGTTAGGAGACAAATACCCAAAACTAAAACAAGAAATAATGTTACCACTTGAAGATTGAACTCAGTGACCACTCTATAGCAGACCATTCTCTTCCATTCTTAAAATTTCCAGTATCAAAAGAATCAGTGGTTCCCATGCAGTATTTTGGGTGTCCAAGAATATCAATCCCCCTCGGATTTGATCTGTACCTAGAAAGAAGCAAAGCCAACACTGTCTTTTTTTTTTTTTCCTTTTGTAACTGATTCTGATTTTGCTTACTTCCCTTCACATGTGCATGTCTCCTAGAAGACAGATTCAGTTCACCTAACTCAAACTCTACAGCAGTCTCCAATAACTTTGCTTTTTATTTGCCTGAGGCAAATTAAAAAGCTTGATGATTTTTAATGGCTATTAAACTCCTTGTTTCCAAGAATTTTAATCCATTTCATTAAATGTTTCTCTGCCATTCATTTATCCTACTAGATTATTTCACTATTAAAAAACTAGACATCAAGATGAATGGGCACAAAAATTCTAAACCACCCTCAGCCCATAACAAATTTTTTTCCAAAGCATTTCAACCCTTTACAGAAAGCCTCTAGGCAGTGGAATCATGGAGACAGAATTGGACTTATTCTGGAAGCTCAGCTGCCTTTCCAAAATATAGTGACATTCCCCAAGGGCTTGGAAAGACAGAGCTCTGTGGTCTCTTTCCTTTCATAGTACTGCTCAGCAGGTACATGCATTTCTCAACATGTAGGGAACTTTTTTCATTAATATCACAGTTTTGGGGTGCTCTAAGCAGTGCACAGAAATTGATTTATCTTCATTTGTGTTAACAAGGCATATCTTACTTTGAACTGGAAGTACTTTAACTATATTCATCACTTCTCTCAATTAAACTTTTTTCATCAAATTTCTTCATTCAGGAGAACCCTGTATTTTTCACTATATTTCATGTTAGTTTGTATGATTTCATGGCACACAATCTCCCAGTGTAACACAGAGTCAAGAATGAGCCGTGGGACAATAGGAAGAAAAGGCTGTTCTAAAGTGGGTTTGCTTCTAGAAGACAGTGTCCTGTGGAAACTCACTGTGAGAAAGATGTGAAAAGCACAGGTGTCCTCTCCTCATACTTTAGGAAGAAATAAAATGATAGAAGCCCTTTTTCCATGGGACCTGTGCTGAGTCAGTAAATCATTCCCCACGGAAGCAGCATATAATTTTTCATGTCTCTCAGACCTTGTGATCTGCAGGCAGTGGTTCTCTTTTGATACTGAGAGACCACAGCACATGCTTAAAGTGGAATCCCAATATGAGCTCTATTGTCTTCAGGGAAAAACTGTTTCTTCCAGAGCAGCCTCTTATGACCTGCTGTGTCAGTCTGGGCTTTTCCTGTGGCAGATATTATTTCCATATACTATAGCTCATTTCAGCTAATCAAACAGCTCCACTAGTTGAAAACATTATGCTAAAAAGAGACCTTAAGAAAATATACATGTAAAATACGTATCAGTAGTTTTGATTTCTTTTGGGAAAGGGGGAAAAACCTGAATACCCTCAGTTCTATTTGTCAGCAGTGCCAGTGTTTGCTTTCATAGTGGGTCCCTCTGTGGAAAAGTGATTAAAGAGACCAAAATCACTGTATGCTGAGTTTTAGAAAAGTCTGTCCAAATCGCCTGAGAGGCAGTTGACTCACTGGAGTGTAGGTTTGTCTTGACTACTATGGACTAAAAGCTCTTTGTGTCCATAAACGCTATCTATAACATCTTTCCTGGTGCTTTTTCTGCAAAGCACAATGCGAGCTCACACACAGTGAATAATTAACAGCCAATGGGTAAAGAACAGTGGATATGGAAGCCATTTCCAAGAGGGACTTTTTCCTCTTTTTCTCACTTGACTTTTCAGAAGAGTATTTAAATAGTCAGAGACAGGAGGGATTATATCCTAGAGGTAATTAACATCAATCAATCATCAAAACTAGATGCTTTTATGAGCTCTAATGAATGAGGGGTCCAACAGATTGGTGGATTGTGCCACACAGAGAAGTTCTGGCCATGTCCTGGATCTAGTCCCTGGAGTATGGTGGGATTTTCACTCAGTACAGAGATTTCTGAGGGAAATCACAGCCTGTGGAAAGAAGCAGTACTCAGGAAAATTATGTCAGCCCGGAGATCAGGAAGGACACAGGCTTTGGCTCTTCTTCTGCAGAACTTTCATCAGTAGCTGACAACTGTTATAACATGTCTGATGAAATTCTGTGTGATGTCTGATTCTCCTGAAGGGCACTTTCTTTCATATTTCTTCGAAGAGAGCAAACCCATCAGATTGAGGCTGCCACAAACTAAGAGCTTACCTGCTCTCAGAGCCCTGATTTAAGTGCTAGTGGTGCTAAAACCCAGAAAAACAGGCATAATATCATGCTCAACCTGAGGCACAAACTTGAAGGTCAAAGGGAGTGACTGAGAGATTTGTCAAAGTGATCTGACTCAGTGGGTGTAGTCAGCACTACAGACACTCAAATTCTGCTTAAAAGCTGTTTTAAGCACTCAGGTTCTTCATTTTTCTTTCCTTATGATCTCAGCATTTAAATAAAGGCAGTTTTTATCCAGCTTCCAGCACTTAGATATTTCTTTTGTGTATGATGCTTTAAATGTTCTTTAACTATCATCACACATAATTGAAGAATATTATCAAAGAAATCAAACTGCAGACAAAGGGACTTAGAATAGTTACAGCTGTGTTCAGCTCTTCAGATGAAGCTCACAACCGCTTCAAGACACAGCATGTATCTGGTTCAGGTGCTGGCCATTGAAGTCAGTGTTCACCCAGGGCAGATATGGGGGGAGTGGGGGAGAAGTAAAGAAAGAAAAGAAAAAAAAGAAAGTAAAAGTAAAGAAAGAAAACCAAAACCCCAAAACCTAAAGCTGGAATATTCTGAACTAATTTAGAGGAAGAAAGAGGTAAGATATTCCATGGGATTCTTCCTACCCAAATGAAACTAACAGCCTTCCAGGGTTAGTAACCTGAAGTTCCTCCTTTTCTACCATCTCATTCCAAAGACTTGGAGTGAAGACAAAAGGAAAAAACACAGCCTTAATAAATACTGAAGCATAATTGATCTGGTTTATAATCACTGCTCCACAGGGACTGGCAGTGCTTTAAAAACAAGATGTATTTAATCACAGTATCCCACTGACATTAGTTCAAAGGCAGCTTCAGCTGCTCTCATCTTCAAGAGAAAACTTGCTTGCCCAGACATCATTTATTCCCCACGCTGTCCAATTTCTCAACATTTTCAACCCCGTTCAGAATCTTTGCATAAAATCCTGTCACAGCCACTTATCCTTCTCTGTTTGAGCACACAGGTCTTAAGCCAAAAAGGAAGTATGAAAACTCTTACCCAGACTTTTTCTTCCTTGCACTGTAAGCCAGTGGTGTAGCTGCTTATTAACTTGTTTCTTTGACATAATTAAAGCTAAAGCTAAATCCCCCCCAGGGTTCAATCTCCTCAATTTTAGTCCATTACAGAGAGAGACAGTCTTCTGGTTTATGCAAATCAAATTCTTCCCTATTTTACCTAAAAATTAATTGATAAAACATTTCTTCAGCACAGGCCTCAGATTTTCTTAAAACTGTAAGATTTTCTTTTTTAAAACAGGAAAATCTTCAGTCTCCTAATATGCTCTTGTGTTTTGCAAAAGTTACACGCTTCCTAATTCCCATTTGACATTAAGTAATTTTATTTAAACTTCTATATTTTAGAAGTAGACCAAGCCTCTGAAAAGGACATTAAATATTCACTTATGCTTGAATAGTTTTCAGTAAGGAATTTCCTGTATTATATATTAAATATAATTAAAAAAAACAAAAAAAACCCAAAACAAAACAAAACAAAACAAAAACAAAAAAAAAACAAACAAACAAACCAAACCAAACCAAACCAAACCAAAAAAAAAAAAAAAAAAAAAAAAAAAAAAAAAACCCAAAAAAAAAAAAANAAAAACCTTGGCACCCTCAAAAGCAGAAATGAGAATGGAATTTTCTTGCAGAACAAACCTGACCTCTATGCAAATAATTTATTTCTCTTCTTAAGGCTTCTAGAAGGAAAAAAGGGCTTCTATAATTTTCTTCTTCTAAGACAAACACTGATTTATCTTTCTTTTTTTCCCCCCAGAGCATTTGCAGAGAAATGGGTTACAAAATGTACATGCATTGTACTTTCTAAACATAGCACCAGCTATGCAAGGTCAGCTGTATCATGTCATGCCCTCAACTGTGACAAGTAACAAAAGTCAAAAGAAGAGTGAGATTACATTGTTAAGAATATATTAATATTTTCCTGTTCTCTCAATTTCCAATGACTTTGTAGTTTCAGAAAATCCATGAATTTTAGGTAATACTGTTTAACTATTTAACTGACCTTGATGAATGTTTCTTCCATGCATTTATCTAATTGCTGTTTAGCATCCACAAACACTATGATAAAGAGTTCCATAGTTCAATTAAACACTGTGTAAAAGCTCTTTTATTTGTTTCCAGCCTTTGTCTTGTTAATCTCCATTTGATACCAGCTGTTCACTAAGAAAAATACAGTAATTTCTTCTTTACTGCTTTTTTTTCCTTACAACTCAGGATTTTCAGAATAGCTTAGGATAGAAGGACCCTCTCAAGACCACCTGGGCCAACTCTTTTGCTCAGAGAGGGCCACTTGAAGCAGATGTCCAGTTGTGTTTTGTGCACATCCACTGATGGAGATTTCAACAGTTCTCTGGGCAACCTGTCCCCAAATTTGACCACCTTCACACCTCTTGTCATTCCACTGGGCACTACAGGGAACAGTCTGGCCCTCCTCTTCCATCTTTCCTTCGCACTGGCTGTTTATACATGTGGATAAGATACCCTGTGCCTTCTCTTCTCCAGGCTGAGCAGCCCCAGCTCTCTCAGCCTCTCTGCACAGTGAAATCCCTTCCTCAGCAGGTTTTTACCTTTCTTGTACTGAGTAGCTGTTGGGGCTTGGATTTGTTTCCATTATTCTTGTGGAATTTTTTCCCAGTGGGTTGCTAGGGAATTAATTGCTGGGTTCTTATGAGTGCTTGACCAAAACAAAAGGTGGCCAAGCACATGTTTTGGGGCTGATGCTTTTTGATAATGGGCCATTAAGGCTTACCAATGGCATGACACATTACACCATCCCATTGTGAGATGCTCCACCCAGTGAGGGGTGCTCCAAGCATTTCTACCTAGATAAAAGGCAGAGATGGGAACATCAGGTCATCCTGGTTTTCCACTGGATGTCTCTTTTCAGCTCTATCTTGTGTGATGCTAAGGTCTCTGAATATATTACCTGTTTTTTTCTCCACTAGAAGTAATTTGGTGAAGTGTAGAATTCTGACTAAGAAGATTTTACTGTGTGCTTACTCAGTTTGGTTTAAAACCAATAGTTGACAGCTCTTCTCAGTGTGAATTGGAAAACAAAACCTTAATTTCTGTTTTCTGGTAATTTCAGAATGATCAAAATGAGGATGTGCAAGTAGACATTTTCTTCACAGGCTTTTAGGCAGCTCTCCAGTGTCCCTTCTGATTTTACAGTTAATTTAACTATCAAGATCTAGCTAAGTTATTTACAAATGACTTGTCATTTGGGCTTGGATTGCTAGTTTCTCCCATAACTACTTATATTATAGGAACACTCATTGATTCCAGACTTGTGGTAATAATCACTATGCATGAGTAATGATATGATCCTTGCTCAGAAGACCTTGCAGGTTTAAAAGGTCAAGAGATGACAACACAGATGGATGCAACAGATGAAATAAAAACCATTTGGATACCTCATGCCAGATATATAGGATTTAAAGGAGACTGGCAAAACTCTTTATGCATGTGAAATGAAAAAGAGCTGGCATCGTATCCATGGAACACTGGGATGAAGTCTGTCCTTTCTTGTGCCAGCAGGAATTCAACGTAATTATTTCAAATTTAAGTAAACCGAATTTCTTCAATTATTCAAATAAATATTAATAAGAAAAAAATCCTCCTTCTCATCTTAAGTCATCCTTGATTTCATAGAATTAAACAAAATATGAAGGGAATAACCAATAAAATCCTCAAGAGCCATTTGAAAACTACAGTGTATGTACTGTACTTTATGAGTAGAAATTCTCTTTTAATTTCACATAATTCAAGCAAAACTCTGCCTTAGAAAAGTTAATAATTTATGCCTCATCTGGCATCTTTCCACTACCAGGAACTGAACACATTTGTTATTTTAAGCTTCACAAAACACCTGAAAGCAGGTAAATAAGAGAGATCAGAGAAAGCACATGTGAAGCCTAGCTAGTGTGGCAGTTGGATGCTATGGGAAGATTCAGACTCCAAACTGGGTATAAGAGAACAGCTACTTGGGGCTGTGTAATTTCCTGGGGCTATGTAATTATCATCTCTGTGAGCTTGGTTGATGTGCCCAGTTGTCTGAAATACATTTGAGTCTGCTCCAGCTTCTAAGTTAACATTTCTAGAACATGGTGCTCTCTGCTGCAACATCATCCATTACTAAATGTAGGGAAAAGCAGTGTGTCTTCTTGGGACACCACCATCTCCCATGGTTTTGGAGGGAGACAGCTCATTATAGCCATCACAGAATCTCAGAATGGTTTGGGTTGGAAGGAGCCTTAAAGACCATCTCTTTTCAACCCCCTGCCATGGGCAGAGACATCTTCCATTAGCCCAGCATGCTTCAAACCCCCATCCATGGGCATTTGAGTATGGGAAAAGTATACAAGCCCCAGTGCTCAGCGATGGGGCTTGTACTCCTTGTACTTTATTGTATATTAAAGTCTCAATTTCTGGTGAAGATGGGTCCCTGGAAACAAACATCTTTGGGGCTCATGGAAACAAATGTAACAAGCTGGATGAAAATGTGATAGGATTAACCCTTTCCCTGAAAATTCCTGCACCTATGACTCTTCTTGGAAAGTAAGAGGAGTCATATAGTATGTGACTATAGAGTCAAACAAATTAAAGCCTAAAACCTAATCCACACCTCACAGTGAATTCCACTGCTCAGAGTCTGCAGCCCACAGCTATGACCTCCTCTTAGAGATGGAGACTGTTGCTGCCCAGATCTGTGGGGACCGGCAATAGATCCTTGTCAGCAGGGAGACAAGGGCTAAGAGCCTTACATTCCCGTCAACAGGAGTCACTAACATCAACGATTAAGATGAGGAAACAATGAAGAAAGCCCAAAAAGCAGAGACTAATAGGAAAACAAAGAAATACGCCATACATACATAATACGCCGGCTGGTTTGGGGTCTGCAGTCCAGACCCAGGGGGCTGAGGCCACTCCAAAAAGGGTATCTCGCCAGAGACAGCCTTCTAGGGGGCCAGAGCACCCCCTCAGCAGGCAGAGAGCGTCTCAGCAGGGGCAAGGCAGCTCTTTAGTGATTTCTTAGCTCTCAGTGATTTCTCAGCTCATGCCCATGCCCTGTGAGGCGGCTTCTCTCTATGCTAGCCCAGGAAGAAGAGAGAGAGGGTCCATGTGGCAATTCCGCATAAGGCAGCTTTATTGCATGGCACCAGTGAAGGGAGCCAGTGACGGGTACCCCGAGAACCAGAGTGGATCAGAGGTTTTTATGGGAAAACCAGGGTGGGAGTGGAAGGGGACAGGCCAATGGTTTACAACAGATCTACATAAAACTCCTGGGGCTTGTGGGACCTTTTTGTGGTTGCCGTAACTGGAAAGTTACTTTCTTATCTTGGGGGTCTGGCAGGAGGTTGTGCAACGCCCTCTTATCTCCCTCAGCAGCCCTCTCTCCAAGGCAGGGCTGCTGGGGCTCTGCCCACTCCCACACATATATATCCTGGTTTAGGGCAAATTTGGGAGAAAACGTCCGAATAGAGTCCCTCTGGGAAATAAACTCAAATGGCTCCTTTTCCAACTGGTCTGGGAGAAAATCTCCTTCAGGAAAAGTGGAAAAAATACTTATTTAACAAAGTGCCCACAAGCAGAAAAAAATTAATAATATGAAACAATAAACCCTCTGTTTTTGAAGTGAGATGGCAAATTGAGAAAGTTCTTGCTGTGGGTCTAGCTCGGCTTGCTCAGTCTCTTATCAGTTCCTCCAGCACTGGAAAATGCTGTGGTCAGGCCCTGGTGGGCAGCAGGTGTGAGCTACTGGTGCTCTCCTGCGTTTTCAGTTCAGAGAAGGTTTAAACAGTCCCAAGAAGAAAAAAACAAAACAGTCCAGGGAGCTTCTCTGCCTCAGCTAGCTAAAACTGACTAAAAGCAAAGGAGATCTCTGACCTGCTAGCTATCTGTGCTTCAGACGAACACACACAGGAGAAGAATGTGAGGAGGGAATGCTGTCTCTGAAAACAACCTCCATACTTCTTCTTTCCCCTACTTCACCCTGAGAACCAGTCTTAAAGGTACAGAACTTAACATACAGCATAGACAGAACAGACCATGGGGGATACAAGCATCAAAAAGTCACCCCATGACATGTCATATCTTTGAGATCCTTCAAAGAACGGAACTGAGAAAAATATGACAATATATAAGGTAGGTCTGAGGGTAACGGTTCAATCAGAAATGCAAACTGGGAACATAACCCTATTTGAACCATGATGGTTTTAATGTTTATTTTTGTGTGGGATATGACTGGGAGGAAACAAAAAGCAAATCAGGCTTTAAGCTTGAAAGTTACATAGATAGTTTATTCACACACACATTAAAAAAAAAAAAAGAAAAAAAAAGAAACTTCAAAAAACTCTTCCTTCTCCCCCGCCAATGTTCACCTCCCACCAACAACATAAAGAGACAACCTGAAATTTCAGTCAGTTTCCCCATTTAAACATAATCTTTCTCCACTTTGGGAGAGGAGGCTCTCTCAATATTCCATGGACAAAACAGTCCACTGACAAAATAGTTTCTTGTGGGTCTCAACTGTCACAAACACTGCCACCTGGGGAAATCTGGTTTGTGACTCCTCCCATTAGCAGTTTCCCAAGCTGCTTATGGGCCATGGATTCAAACACACACTGGGATGTCACCTTTTAAAGGTGAATTACTTCAAAAGCAAAGGATTCTTCATCTTAAGGAACAGAAATCTCTTTACTTCTTTCACTAGAGCAGGAGCTTCTTCTCTCTCTCTGTTCAAGCATCTCATAAAATCAATTTCACTTAGTCCATCACAAACACCTTTGCTTATTTTCACAAATTAAACACTCTCGTCACCTCCCCAGATGCATATCTTTTCTATGGTTTAAAGGGATAACTTAGTCCAGTCTCCATGGTTTACGTTCAGAGAAGTCCAGTTAAAAATGTCCACTTCCTCAATCCCTTCTTCCAATAATCTGTGTTAATTCCTTCGCTGACTTTGTCTCACGCTATCTCTCTATGTTTTAAATCATTGTCCTTCTTCTCTCAAGCAAAAGATTGGAGTTCTG